>JAHKKF010532775.1:0-13747 GCA_019740295.1 Labeo calbasu
TGTTTAGTATGACCTCAACCTGACAGAGTCAAAATACTTACTCGAATGCAGATCTTCTTTTCCTGTGCTGCTGGTGAATTTGTGTTTGTAAGAATGATCACTTCACCCTGGTGGTGGACAAATGGATGAGACAGCAATCCTGCGGTAGCTCTCAGTAATGAGAGAAGAGGAGCCGTCTCCGGTGCTCACAGCACTGTCAGCTGCCCACTTAGATTTTTCTCAAGTTTGACAGGCACACAGCGAGAGAAAAAGGGAAGAAAAGTGTACAAAGCCTGATGTTTAAATGGTCTAATTTTCTTCATAATAACCCTCAACAATCCCAAGTCTATTTCTTATCAGGTGTTGCAGAATGACGTGACCTGCAGTTAACCAAAAGACAAAAACAGCCGAGAGAGTGAGGAGGATAAAAATCTGTACGCTGCTCAAACAGACAAGAGGAGTCACACATGAGATTCTCCCTCTCTGTACAAACATGCTGAACCTCAGCACAAAAGAAAAGTGTTTTTCGCTTACTAACCCTGATGGGAGGAAGTCAATCTCTGGACCTTTTCAACAGGGCTCGGTGGTCCACTCCTGCTTAGTTGAACATTTGTCTGGCGGGCCGATGTATTATTCATCTGGACGGGTTTGCAGCTGGATTAGTCCCTGCCAAGGCCTGTTTTCTTTCTGTCCGCAGTGATGTGCTGATGGCTTAATGATGCGACAGGTCTCTGGGAGGTGGCGGATGCATCTGGCGGCCGCTGACACCTGCCAAAAAGAGAATCTCCTGATGGGAAGAGAGCAGCTGCATAGCAGATGCAAGCTAATAAAACACTGCTCTTTACTGGCCTCTGATTGGCCGGCACATGACAGAGGTGACGGGCAAACAGCCCTTTGTTTAAGCTTAATCACCAGACAGGAAGTTGAAGAGAACAAACTGACATTTAACTCTTCTTCCTGTCACACACCTACATTTGCCTGATAATGGCAGTGGCACTAAGTGTTCCCATTATTTATTGTTAGTATGCTTACAATCCATAAAGCTCCTGTTTGTGTATCAAATAACAATACATGAAATTTATTGAGTGAACCACAAGTCCACCTGGTGTAATGTGGCACTGCTAATGCAGCGTGAAAGGCAGATGGTTAAACTGATCTTTTCTTCCATAATGTGACATACATCCAAGCATAACAGATTATTATGCATTGGTTGATGGTTGGAAAGATTATATAAAGGGGATGTTTCCTCTGAGGAGGCAAGGGAGACAGTGTGTCCTCAAAAAACTGGATAAGAAAAAATTCATAGTACAAAATTAAAAGAACGCAACCATTACAAAATATAACATAAAAAGCCTATAGATAACTTGTTTTTCTAAAATAAAACTTCCAACACGCCTACATCGTGATATGATTGGATATGACTAGTAGTGATCGGCTATGATTGGTTCATACAATAAATCTAGATTGTGTTTGTGTGCATTTGGTGGCTGTGAATCAGTCTGAATGAACAATATAATGGCGTTAATGGGAATACTAATTTAAAGTAAGTAAACAACTCACACACTTATATATATAACCACTTTTTTGCGTCAAAATAAGATTTAAAATGGCCTGAGAATATGATCTGTGGGGTTTTTAGTGAATCATCATCTTGCTGAAATTAAAGGTACCTCTCAAAGTCTGTGGCCAGTGTTTACGTATATATATTTTATAGTGTTTACATGTATTTGGAAGTCTCAGGACCATAAAATCTTCTGAATCATTGAATTCGGCTTGAAAATACACAGAGACAGACAATAGGGTAAAACAACTAAAAGTTGTTTTGTTAAGCAATTTTAAGCAGTGTTTTTATAAGATGGAAGAATTTGATAGAACATTTGGGTTTCAATCGATATGAAATACTTCGAGATTTTCTTCTCAACAGGAAAGCTAAACAGTAACTAGAATACAGTTTCATCATTAATAAATGAATACACTGGAACAAATGACTAATGCACTATTAACATTCTAGCTACATTCTAACTACTATTAACTAGCAAGAAACTCTGATTAACGAATCAGTAAGTCATAGCACTCAGTTAAACATGGTAGTTCACTATTAGCTAATCAGTAACTACTATTTTTTTTTTTCAAATCTCCCAGAGAACTACCATATACATGTTCATAATTAATATAAATAATCCAAAATGTATAATTAATTCTAAAGTGAAGATCACAGTAACCCACCAGTAATGACTCGGGTATTATCAAATACTTCAGAAAGAATTACTAATTATTTGGATCCGTATTCTAAAGTGAAGATCATGATAACTCCTTAGTAATGTCTAAAATCATGAAAAACTAGGTTTTTGTAAGGTCCTGGATAGTCACACTTCTAATGGCTTTGGTAACACTTGAGTTGTTACTAGTGGGTTACCATGATCTTCACTTTAGAATATAGATCCAAATAATTAGTAATTCCTTTAGAAGGATGTACTAACACATGAGTCATTACTATCCAAAACCTTGCATATACCTCAACAGATTACAATGATTTCAGTCATTACTACAGAGAGTTATCATGATCTTCACTTTAGAATATGGATCCAAAAAATTAGTAATTCCTTCTGAAGTATTTGGTATTACTTGAGTCATTACTAGTGGGTTACCATCTTTACTTTAGAATTAATTATACATTTTGCATCATTCACATTAATCACCTCCTTGTCATCCAAGATGCTCATGTCTTTCTTTCTTCAGTCGTAAAGAAATTGTGTTTCTCTGAGGAAAACATTGCAGGATTTTTCTCCATATAGTGGACTTCTATGGTGCCTGTGAGTTTAAAAAAAAAACGTTAAAATTCGCCGGCACCTACCATCTGGACTACACCTAAACCTACCTGACAGTATGAACAAAAGCAAATGTGATGTAAAACGCAATCGCCGTTTTAGCTTGTTTTTCAATCTCTCATCTTTCAGCTCTTTCATCATGAGGCATGTTTTTCACGGGATTCATACCCAAGGATTCCGCATCTTAAGTCTAATTCCATGCTGGCTGAGGTACCGAGCAAGCTTGTTACGTCTGGAAGGCGAAACATACGGAGCTGTAATCACAAAGGTGTATGATAACGATTACAAGTGCTCGCTGTTTGACCACCTCCAGTGTTCATTTCTGTTGGAAACTGGAGTGATATGTACTTATTGGTACAAATTTCACATCTTGCGATCAGGTAAGAAGACTGAGTTGGGGAAAACATGCGGCACAAAAGGAGCGTTTGCAAAATGCAATGAAAACATGTTTTATTTTGCAGTTCCCCTATGTGACCATGCACTTCACAGTAACATCTATAATATGCATTTAGAAAATAAACATTGAATTTTTTATTTTTTGCCAACTTTAATGCCAGACAGGCAGTTTAGTTTCTACGTTCACTAAAAGTTTTACTGTATATCTGCCTTTCCTTTAAGGCAGAACTTCTACTGAAAAATGAGGTCACGTCCTTCTTGAGGCTCTTCATAAAATCCCAGGCAGAAAATGAAGCACAATAAGAAGGAAGACAAACCAAGCAAAATTGTGAGATAAAATTGAGAGTTTTAAATGAAATTTTCAGCCTTTCAAGTTAGATGAGTAAGACAAAATGATGAGAAAGAAATAGTTTGGGGTCGAGAATCAGCCTCGTTAGTCTGAGCAAACCAGAGAATTTCTTTGTGTTAACACATCAGAGAACGGCACACAAATTCCTCAGCCAAAAATCGCAATAATTTGTCTCAAATTGGCATGCCTTACTTCAGTGCCGATGGAAATTCAGTACTCTCACTATTACAGAAACATGATGGGAAAAAACAATATACATCCAGCTTTCAATTTTTTTTCTCCTCCGCTCAAAGAGCTTTCACTGCCGACTGCTCCATCAAAATGCAATCTAACAGTCATGCAAACAAGTTGATGAAGCAGGACTTAATTAAGAACATTTCTCTCGATGTGTGTGATTCTTGAGATAGTTATAATATAAAAAAGAGCTTATGACAGTTATAATGACATTTTGTTTGGACGGTTTTTTCTTTCAGTTTCTGATGCAACTTTCCATACTTCATAACTGTGTTGAATACAAATAGATGCATGAAAGGTTTATTTTGAATTTGAAAGAAAACAAGATAATCACAATAAACGTATCTCCCTTATTTCATTTAGAAATATCACAACAAGAAATAAAGGTCAGTCAGTTGTTTTCAGCATAATTAAGAAGCATTACTCTTCATTTTGTTTTTCATGAAGTTTCTTTTTTTTGTACATAATAAATTAAATAATTACTGAATTTCATTTGTATGATTAATTTGATTTGTATAAGCTTCACAGAAAAACAAAACGAAGAGTGAAGTTTTGTTTGCTTAGGAGGACAGAGAAAATAAATGCAGCCAGCTGTCCAGAATAGACGAGTACAACTCTGCCTGCAAGTCAGTGGTGCTAAATGTGTTTGAGGGAGAGAGAGAAAGAGAAAGAGAGAGATATGAATATGAATGAGGAGCTGTTTTCTCTCGACGTCTCCCCGCTGTGCTTAAACAATGCTTGCCTATTGAGAAAGCCAGACAGGTGCATATTAATATGGTCACAAACGCAGCATCTGCAACTCTGGCTCTTCTTATGCAGCAAGGCACATGTAATTGCATATTTATGGCTCCTCACAATTTCTCAAGTGACTTTTATGACAAGGGACGGTTTCGAGCGCAACCAAAATAAACTCTCCTCGCTATCCGATAGAGTCGTTTCAATTACTGACATGTGTTGTGATAATGCATTCTGTGTTTATTCATACAGTCACATATTCATATATACATTAAAATGAGATGCCAAGAAGTAAATGCTAGTCACAACCACAAATGATTTGGTCTCAAATTATTGGTAAACACCCATTTGCATAAAACACTGTGAAAAATATAATTGAATCCATCTCTTTACTCTCTCAATCAATATGCATTTGCATTTCAACTATGGAGAAATTGGGTAACACTTAAAGGGAGCCCCGAGTATTAAGACTTGTATGACTTAATATAACATAAATAATGTCTATCACTGAAATATCCAAGATTTATGTTATTTTTAAAAAATCCATATTGTTTTATTCATATTTTGGACTGGAGGGCGGAATTATTTCTATGACGAGAAGTGGTTGCTTTCGGTGAGCTACTGGCGCTACCTGTTGCTAGTTTTACATTTTGGGGCGGGGCGGGGGGGATCAAACCATAATTTAACGATCAGGTTAGAAAAATGCCATTGGACAGTTCATGCATGATGACAGTAACCAAAGAACTTTCAAAAGTTAATATTTCTTTAGGATATTTAGAACATTATTTTATTTTTAAACAGCACTACTAGTCCACCATGCTTTGTATATATTTTAAAATTTAGTAATAGACATTGCATTTTATACTTGCAGCCATTATTTTATTTTATTTCATTATTTTTTATTTATTTATTTATTTATTTCATTTTGCTTTTGTTTGCAATGTTTGCTATTGTAATGTTATGGACATTAGAGCTGTCTGATTTGTATACATTTAGTGTATATTTGAAGAATAAAATACTGCTTTGCGTATATTTGAGTACTTCAATACACTTTATACTCAATAGTCTATTGTACACTATATAATGTAGGGCTGCAGTACTTGTTACTGATGCATAGTTGTTCATTCATGCTGCTAAAATTGCTCAACAAAGAAAATGTGCAACTCTCACTTTAGAGGAGTTTTTTTCTTTATGTTTAAAACAACATTTTAGCCATTGTCAGGGGGTTCATCAGACATTTCCAACTGAGATGAGTTTTTGCTTTTTGGTTGCATCTCCTCTTAAGTTAATTTGAGCATCTCTTTTTAACCTTCTTTATTCTAACTGTCATTTTATTTATTTATTTATTTCACTTTTTATTTCTTTACTAGGATAAAATGCTACAGTATATTTCATCTTTGGAGCTGTTTGCTTTGGTTCAAAGCTTAAAACTCTATGGGAAATGGGACATGGGAAATTCACCTGGGTCACTGAAAAAGCGAGCAGCCGCTATGGCACTTGTTCCGGCTTGCCACGGTTTTACAGTGAGATTTTTTGTTCACAATTCAAAAACTGAAGATAAACTCACAAAAAAAAACACCCACAGGCCTCCTACCTAGAGCCAGCTGTATGACAGTTTTTCTGGTCTCATCCAGAGCTTCCATGGCCACAGTCTCTCGTGTGCACAAAGCTTTTCCTGCCAACGTGTTGTGTAATGCCATTGCCCCAGAGCTGTGCAGCAAATCTGTGAGCCGCTGCTGTCTTCATGGATGACTGGGTGCCTCCACCACTATAATCACACAACACATATGCAAAGCACAGAGGCTCAGTGACATGCCAGCTCCCTCTAATACATGGAAACGCAGCACATGGACAGAACCAACACATGGCGATTGTTTTGAAAAATTAAGGATATGTCATGCTCTCTCACACTCAGCTTTCCATGTTTCGCTTATGAAATACTGACATTTCGGCAACAACATTCTTCCAAAAAGACACAGGAAAAAGAAAATATTTGAGCTATGACGGCAATTCACTTAAATATCGCCTCCAAGTATCTGCATGGCACATTAGTATAGCGATTCATTCGCTTTGTGTATCCTACTGAATTCTTACAAGATCATTCAGTGCATTCTTACATGGACTAAAGCACTTTCATTTGGTGTTTATGGACGCACTTTACAATGACGAACGATTCGGTGGAGCACATATCCACAGGCTGTGTGATCAATCGATAAGGAGTCCTGCAGTTCCAGAGCCATCAATCTCCACTCAGTGTGTGACTTAAATCAACAAATTGGCTCTGATTCCAGGAGGTAAAATGCTGATGTGGGAGACTCAGCATGTCTCTTTAAACAAGCATCTGTGGGGAGAGAATGAGAGAGAATGAAACCTCAACAAAGAGCGAGAGTGTCTCAGCTAGACACAATCCAACAAGTAAAAAGAAAGACTATTGTATTTAGTAAGTATTAATTAAGGCAGATTTCAATTAAGAGATTTTATTTACCAACCAAATGGATTACGAAGAACCTGCGTGACTTTCTTTATTCTGTGGAACAGAAGAAGACTTTTGTAAAAATGTCCATACAAAGACGGTCAGTGTGGTCCAATGTTGTTTTAAACCCAATTGACTTTCATTGTATGAACAAAAACTGTTCAATATGCAGTAGCTTCCTTTGTTCCCCACAGAAAAAGAGAACGACTCTTTTTATACACGTTTAGAATGACTGGGGGAGAGAAAATGATGAGAAATTTTCATTTTCTGGGTGAACTATCCCTTTAATGACTTAAATACTTAATGTACTGATGATAATTTCTGACTTTTAAGGCACAGTTAACTCAAAAATGAAAATTCTGTCATCATTAATTCATGATCATGTCGTTCCAAATCAATAAAACATTCGTTAATCTTTAAAACGCAAAGATGTTTTGAAGAGATAGTTCAGCCTGGGGCTGGGCGATATGGGCAAAAAAATGATCACGATAAATGTCAAATCTTTATTTCTTTCAAGTTTAAAGTCAGATTTTTGCTCCAAAGTAAAAGTTGTAAAAAATAGAATATAGAAAAAAAATTTCTGCATGTTCTAATGAGTTACTTTGTTTCAAATCAAGAAACAGGTTTTGGTTGTCTGATAATGATAATAATAATAATAATAATAATAATAATAATAATAATAATAATAATAATAATAATAATAATAATATCACTTTTTTGTCTCTTAGAAATGCAACCTCAGTTTGCAACCTCAGAAATGCAACCTCAGTTTTATAAGGTGAAATTTATTCTGACTCAGTTTTTTTTTTTTTTTTTTTTTAGTTAAGCATTGTCTCCCACAGTAGCAAGCATACATTTAAATCATGATAAACACAGTTAAAACAACACATAATGGTACCTCAATAGCATGGTAAAAAAAAAAAAAAAAAAAAAAAAACTATAAATGTGGTTTTATGTGCCGATAGTCTCGTGGGCAGTGCGTCGACATTGAGCGCCGTTGCGCTACGGGTGTCCCGTGTTTGAGTCCCGGCTCGCAGACCCCCCATCGTTAAAATAGCCCATGTGACAACAATGGTTCAACCGTAATTTTATAAAGTTACACAAATACTTTTGTGCACAAAGAAACAGAAATAGTGACATTATTTAACAATTTTTTCTCTTTAATGCAACCTTAGAGTTCATAAAGAGAATGTTAAAGTAGTCCATGCAGTGTTCTGAAGAATACAGAAGACTTAATATGTCATAATATGATGAATAGAGTTTTATTATATATAATTTTCTTCTTATATACACTGCCCTCCAAAAGTTTGGAAACGCCCCAGAAAAGTGGGGTTTTGGACAATATTTGCATGAATCCTTTTTAATTTGTGATAATTTTGCACTGATAAGGGACAACACAAACTACGAAAAGATATTTTATTACATAAACAGTTTATACATAGAAAAAACTTACATTTTCGATTCATCAAAATATCCACCATTATTACAGCTCTGCGTAATCTGGGCCTAAATTCATTGTATTCTAAACTTAATTGGCAATCAATTGTTGAAGCTATTAAGGTGTGCTGACCCAAAAATCTTTTAAAAACCTTGGTTTAAACCAGTAACCAGGCATGTATATATTGCTGACTTTAACATGTATATATTGCCATTATTATGTAAACAAAATGAAAATTATTATTGCTGGTCTAAAATGATAATGTCAAGTTACTTTAAAGTATTTGCACCAAAAAATGATAAGGATTTATGCTGATATCATCCAAAACTGGTGTTTCCAAACTTTTGGAGGGCAGTGTATAGTGAGATTTATGCTACATTGGAAATTTATTCAGATAAAGGGTTTGCAAGCACAAAGAACAGTCAGCAGCTCTTCTAAATGTAACCACAGTGTTGTGTTGTTATTGTCTGCTTCTATGTTCAGCTTCAATGACAGCACCGCAGTTCAAGCACTGCTTGCCAGGAATCCATGCAACTCTGCGGCTCCTAAAAACGTACCCATTTAAAAATGAGCCACCTACTGAATGTTAATACAGAACGCTGGAAGAATAGACAATTGGCTGGTCCAGTTGACGGCCCAGCGCTGTCTTTCTCCACTGAATATGTGACTTTCTTTTAACTTCCATGCATTACAGCAGAAGAGCCAGTGCAGAGTGCAGTCTTCCTTTACACACACACATAAACACAGTCACCCTTCATCTGCTCTTGTCACTGGATTATAACTGCGGCCAAACTCACATACCTTGCGGTGGTCAGAACACAACATGCGTTATTACCTGCCAGCTGTTTAGAAGTGAGGAATTCCCTTATTTCCACAGCATACTGGGGGCCCTATTTAGCAGGCAGAGTGAGCGGCCATCATTTCGCTTCAAGCTGGAGGTGATGTGTTTTTTTCTTTCTCAATAAATCATGCAGGTCTATATGAGGGTCTCTTCTTATTGCCTGGGCCTAACGCCAATATATCAAAGAGAGAGAGACCTGTAAGATGGAGATCTGTGAGAGAATGGAAATGTTGAAAGCTGTTTTCTTTCAGTGATCAATACACTAAAAGTGATTTTGTAAATAAATAAAAAGCTGTAAATAAAACAAAGATTATTGGAGAATGTTTTACACGAAAACACTATTTCAGTCTTTCAACTTCAAAAATTCATGTTTAATGCAGTGTGTTACTTACAGATTCTTTGCAATTATTTGTAAAATATACTAGCAATTTTTGAGTAAAAACTCCTAACTTTCCACACCGTTTGTTTTTCAATGTACAAGATAAGCCTAAAATAAACAAGCTTACAAAGAGTCATTTACAACTGAATTTTAGAGGACTTAAAAGCAAAATGTGATATAGTTTCATACATCCACAACTTTTTGTCAGCATGGTTTGAGGCTGATCTGAGCCAAATTTGGTGAAAATTGGACCAACAGTCTAGGAGGAGTTAGAAAAAGTAGGTTTTCAACAGCTAACTATGGCAAAATTGGTATCTATGCTCTTGGCATGACCCAAGGAATATATTGAGATCACTTTCAGTTTAATCAATAGGCCAGTTCAATAAAACGTTATTTGCATTTTTTAAAATTTCTTTATAACTTCTGGCCACAAGGTAGCGCTGCCCCCAAACTTTTTGAGTCAGAGCATGGGGCCGAATATACATACTGAGTTTTGTAACGATACACAGATGCGTTTCTAAAATATAGCATTTTATTAAAAAAAACTGAGAATGGCCAACGCCCAAAATGGCTGACATGGGAAAATTTGGTATGGTTCGACTCAGCATGCTCCTCCGAACCTAAAAATACCAGTTTTGTGATTTTTGACCAAACCATTCAGAAGTTCTATGCAAAAATATCCATTTTTCACACCTTCGGCCACTAGGTGGCGCCATGCTGAAACCATACATGTAGCCTCAGGTCATGGTTGTTATAACACACCAATTTTGGTGTTAATACGCCAAACCGTATACAGCCTGGAGATACAGCCTCACATCCATTTTTGCGTGTTCTTCGTCAAATTCGTTCACGCGTTATTCGAGAACGGTTTGACTAATCAACTTTCTGTCTACAAATTATTGCCATCATGGTCTGAAGATGATCTGAGCCAAATTTGGTGAAAATCAGACAAACTGTCTAGGACGAGTTTGAAAAAGTAGGTTTTATGAAGGTATGTAGGTTTCATTCGAATCAACATGAGCCAAGGATTCAGAGGAAAACCTTTCGAAACCATACAGTTCAAAACTTATTAGCATAAACATGAGTGAAATTTTGGACAAGTGGTAGCGCTAAAGAGTTTAAGTTAAAGACTCCAAAATTGCTATGGTTAATGTAGAGACCATCCTCTATCCATGTGCCAAATTTCATATCTTTCCCAAAAGCGGTTCTTGGGCTGCCATAGACTCAAGAGCAGAAAAAAATGGAAGGAGGAGGAAGAATAACGTCTAATAAAACCCTTAATAAAACTTTAATTAATTCTTCTGTTGAAACTTGTATTATTTTAGCTAAAAAGTTAAAGCTCTCATTAGCTTAAGACTAAAAAAAAAAAAAGCTGTGCTGGATGGTACACAGAGAATTGCAGTCTCCTCCTGAGAGCTGGTAATATAAGGGGAAAAAAGTACAACAAAATCTACAGAAAATTCTAAACGCACTCCTCTCGGGATATTCTTTGTCAAAGAGAGCAATGGGCTAGATAGATTCACTCACAAATTAAGTTTCACACTTGCCAGAAAGGACCATAGCTCGAAGTCATAAAAGTATATGAAGCAAGCTCTGAAAAGAACCATGTAGGAATACCTAACTTTGAAATAAGTGAATAAGGAGGAGGAGAAAGGCTTTAGGCGATGTACTGTACAAACATATTTTTGGAGACAGGTTAAGCAGGTGAGATGCTATTCAACAAGTGAGTTGCTTGTGAAATTTCAAAGCCTAGTGGGAAATCGTTCTCTCATGGGAGCCTTTCTGTAAAAAATGGTTTAATGTGGTTCTCTGCATGGCATTTCTGAAGGCTTGTAAAATGTCTTTCATGCAGAGAAATATAAAACTTCAGCATTTGAAGTAAACTTAATCTCGGGTCTACTGTGGTTTTCATAGCGATGCTTCAACAAACTTTTTCTACAATTGTTTTGAATGGAGACCAGCTTAAATTTAGGCACTATGAATCTTTTCATTTTAGGTGCACAAAGTAAGTGAATTTAAAAAAAAAAAAAAGAAAAAATGGACAGAATTCAGCTCTTGATAGCTTGGAGTTGCTTACATTATATTATTCTAAGTTATTTGAATCATGCTAGATTAAATTATCAATAATCAATTTTCAGCAATTGTCTTGAATGGCAACTAGCCATAATGTAGGCATTGTGAATATGTGTATTTTAAGTAAACAGAATGAGTGAATCAAAATTGCCAGAATCAAACTTTTACAGTTGTTTTGCACAGAGACCAGCATAAATTTAGTAATTATGACTCTTTTTATTTTAACAAAAAACAATTATACTCAAATTTCAACATTAATCAGTTACAGTTGAACTGATGCAACCGTCTTGCATGGAAAACAGCCTAAATTTAGGCATTATGTGTTTTCTTTTTCCATCACAGAACGAGTGAATTACAATGATTACTTGGTGTTATTATTCTAATTACGACTTGGTGTTATGTATCTATCCTGAGTTAACTGACACTGTGCTAGAATCAATAATAATTTTAAATGATTATAATTCAAACGTAGATAAGTGCATAATCAGCAAACAATCATGGTTTAAAAACCTTTTTTCAAAGCTTTACACTTTGTGGCATTGCTATATAATCAGAATTTAGATAACTGTGGGTGCATTCGTATTCCATGGCAGTCAGAGCCAAAACAAATTGATATGTTAGCGTGCAGCACAAGTCTGGCACGTCAGCGTAAAAGAAGCCGCCTCCCTCTGTCTTTTGTAATGGAAAGGCCCAATTGAAAGACAAGGGGGTGATTTAATCTATGGACTCAGTAGACAGTCAATTGTAGAACAGAGGTCTGTTTCCCACTGATCTATAAGGGCTCCGCCGTGATAGCACTATTGATGTTTACATCGTCCTTTGTGCTATGCGATTGGCTCATTTCATTAGCATAGCGAAGTATGAACAAAAAGCACTTTCAATTAGCACACATTTAGCACCAGAAACGGAAGCCCTAAATGCATACTGGCTTAAATAAAAACACACCAGATTTTTTCATAAACGATTTGTTGCACTCGTCACTAAACTAGAACGCTGAGCAAGGTGCGTGAAAAAGCTAATAATGACTTAGACCTTTTCCTCAGCACTGCGCACATGGTTGCCCCAACGGGACGTGCAGCAGCTGTAATTAGATGATGTTACCGTCAGTGTCACTGCCCGGGTTAATGAGTACCGCTATTTACTATTAATATGGCTACCTGTTCTCAGCCCGTAGGCTAACGCTGCAAATTTAGCTAATTACAGAACCTCGTAATACACACCTTGACCTAAAACACACATTGCTAATTCAGTTACTTAATTTAGTTGCTTTTAAAGAACGCACATTTCTTCAAGGATTACTATGCTGTAGAAAAAAAAAGTCCTGTCTTGACATTTTGTTATATAAAGCTACACATCTGACACATCTAAAAGCAGAGCTTCACGTTGAGCCATTCTGTCTTGTTGGAACAAGGTGTGTGCCTTCATTTCAAAATGTAATTTTGTCAGCTGAATGAAGTCTAACTGAAAGGATGAGTTGTGTTTTGTGAATAACATGTTTGTCTTCTTGACATGAGAATGTGAGGCACATCACTGAGTGGAGTGTGCAAAAAATGTTTGCTTCACAGAGACGAACTGTACTAAATGGATTGAAATACCGCAGTAAATACCACCATGTCAAAGGCTGCAAGATTTCCTACAGGTTTTGGTTGATACAGGTAATTGTGAGATAAAGTTAAAAATAAGAAAGAAAAACTGAGAGAGTCACAATTGTGAGATAGAATGCAATTATGGGAAATAGTCGGTATTGCAAGACTGTAAGAAATATAAATATGGGCACACTTTATTTTAAGGTCAAGTTCTCGCTATTAATAAACCATTAACTACAGCTTTTGCCTCACAAACTCCTGATTTGCTGCTTTTTAATAGTTGGTAAGGATGTTGTTAAGTTCAGGTATTGGGTAGTATTAGTGATGTAGAATATGGTCTAGCCGAAGAGGTGCTTTATAAATACTAATAAACAGCCAATATGTTAATAATAGGCAGCTAATAACTAGTTAATAGTGAGAATAGATCCCTATACTA
>JAHKKF010532776.1:0-25867 GCA_019740295.1 Labeo calbasu
TATATATATATATATTGTTTTTTTTTTTTGTTTTGTTTTGTTTTTTTTTTAATATTTTTGGCAACTATCTTTTAAACTTTCACAGCAAAAGTGAAATTAACAAGCCTCAGGCTGAAGAAGTGCCTTCCGAATTTCGTTGTAATTTTAAAAGTAATAAAAGTCATCTGATTATGTAGTTGTAATGTGTTACCTCCAACACTGGTCTGGCCTGTTTTTTCTCCATGCAATGAAAGTCAAGTTGTCTTTATGTCATTCTTCAAAATATCTTATTTTGTGTTCTGCAGAAGAAGAAGAAGAAAAAAAAAAACAGATTTGGAACAACATGAGTGTGCATAAATGATGACAGAAAGTTTATTTATTTATTAACTATCCCAATTGTAATGAAAACCACTGTAATGTGAAATTATATAAATACTAGTGGTGTCAAAATTAGCGTGTTAACGCAGGCGATTATTTATTTATTTATTTATTTATTTATTTAATTTTAACGCGTAAAAAAAAAAAAAAAAAAAATAACGCGATTACAGCAGCGGCGTAGCTAGGATTGGCCACCCCACTCACAACCACTAAAGAATTGAGTTTATTTAGACCCGGATCGTAATAACGAGCATATCAAACAGCAGACTTTTCAGACGCGCGCTCCAACGTCACTTCAGCGGCAGGCGCGCGTCAAACGAGCGCGGAAACAGTACGGGTGACTAATAGGTTCAGTAGAACATCAGTGAACTGCGGTCAGATGAGATGTTGTCTGGTTATACGTCAGTAAAAATGAATCTTCCTATCCTGTCAGCCGCACAAATATGCCGGCGCACGCTGTTTTAGGCTTCAGCCTATTAAAGTGCTGTATCACATTCAAACCCAAATTGAGCTACGAGTATGTACCTAGTCGTAGTTATGTCGTCAGTTAAGTCATGAAGTTACAAAAAAAGCGATTAAAGCTGCTTTAAAACTGCATGTAAGTGTTTATTATTTAAGTCACATTTAAAACAGTGCCAGATCCGCTTCACGTTCAGCAGTGGCAGCTTTTAAAGTAACAGCAGCCAAAATATCCTAATAACCAGATGCTGTGATGTCTGTTAATCAAAGAACAAAATTAAAAAAGATTTTTCAAATTAATCAAAATGAATCAAACTTCTGTAGTTTTAAGATTTATCTTTTATTTAATTTAGATGTTAGTGTTTGATTAACTTTATTAAATTTGGCTATATTTTCTTTCACAGGTCGATATATTAGAGTTATTATAATGGCTTTATGTGAAGATTGTTTTACAAGTCTGATAAATGTTAAATTGAAAGCTTTCAATTATACTGTAATGTTGAATGGCTATAGTATAATGGTTAAATATTAGGAAAAAATACATCAGAAAAAGAGACATCAGTTGGTATCAGTGATACTTGCCTTCAGTCATAAAAAAAAAAAAGAGATGGGGTTAAACAAATATCAAAAACATACTTCCTATATGTTGTTTTTACATTATTTTGAAGATTGAATGTTAAATTATTGCAATATAAAAGTATAATTAAAAATTGTAATGTTAGGTAGGTAATGTTCAGGAAAAATGTGTGATTAATTAGTACATTTTTTAAATCTGTTGACACCACTAATAAATACACCAACATATATATAAAATAAAACACTTTCAAAGTGAAATATCCAGTGAGTGGCACTAAAAGCATGTTCAATTTTATCCAAAACAAATTAACGTTAATTTGTTAATGTGTACACTTTATGTTGGTTGTTGTAAGTATTGTGGCAGTTCACAAATTACATATCCAATGAGTTGCACTTAAAGGTTAATGTTGAGTCGAGCTTAAAAATAACGTACCACCTAAAAACATAACTAAAAAAAGTGTTACCAAAAGCAAATGTGAGATAAAAACACACTTGCTGAAGCAACCATGTCATTTTAGCTTGTACAAATGCTTGAGCTGTTTATCGTGTCTCAAGATCCACAGGACTTTTACCTGAGCAAATGCAGTGCTGTAACAGATGCGCTACTGAGCAAGTTTACTATGTCAGAAAAGCCACATATGTGGAGCTGGTTATGCGATTCAAATGTCATAGTGTATTAGTTTAAAAATTATACACTATGGTAAAAGTGCGTTGAGGACAAAACATAAAATTGTGAAAACAGAAGCATGGTTTTGCATTGAGACAGTGCTGCATATGCACATGGCCTTCAGTGAAGCTGTGTTTTGTTTCTCAGGTGTGAGCGGATTTAAACACTCACAGCTTTGATTCCCAATAGATAGTGTGATGAACATCAGATCGGAATAATCGGATTAATTCAATATTTGAATTTCACATTAGATTATGTAAACTGTGAGCAGTCAATTGACACGAAACGCACACGCACGGCGTGAACGTTAACTCTAGTGTCGGCTGGAGGAAGTGTTAAATGAGGCTCATTGGTCTGGTCCCTTGGCTGGTGCCGCAGATGGTCGGAGGTCTGAGCCAGCGCGCGCGGAGGGTGCCATACTGGTAATTAAAAGCCGAGCAGAAGGTACGGGCATGAAATGTGTGTGGTGTGTTGTGGTAAAACTGTAAACACCAGACCTTTCTAAACCACCGTCAGTTTCAGACTGATGACCTTCCTGTATGTAATGTGCTAAGAACAGACTTCCTTACATATATGAATCTGAGTTTTATTGAAAAGTTTTTTTGTTTTTTGTTTTCTGTATACTGATTAAAATTCTTTAATAAATTCTTTTAAGCTATGCACCAAACAAACAAGCTCTAAGGAGATTACAAGAAAGCTTTGATTAAAAGTGAAACAGTACTTTAAAAACGGGGAATGAACTACCAGTGTTATTTTAGTATCATTATATTATTTATTAACATTATAGCCAACAATACATAGTTATGGGTCAAAACTGATTTTGACTGATTTTTCCTTTATGCCAAAAATCATTAGGATATTAAGTGAAGATCATGTTCCATGAAGATATTTGGTAAATTTCCTAGTGTAAATATATCAAAACTTATTTTTGATTAGTAATATGCATTGCCAAGAACTTCATTTGGACAACTTTAAAGGTGATTTTCTCAATATTTTGATTCTTTTGCACCCTCAGATTCCTGATTTTCAAATAGTTGCATCTCAGCCAAATATTGTCCTATCCTGACAAACCACACATCAATGGAAAGCTTATTTAGTCAGCTTATTTAGTCATGCATAAATCTAAATTTTTTAAAAAAATTGAGCCTTATGACTAGTTTGTGATTAGTAATACGCATTGCTAAGAACTTCATTTCTTTCGGACTACCTTAAAGGCAATTTTCTATGTATTTTAATTTTTTTGCACTCTTAGATTTTAGAATTTCAAATAGATGTATTTCGGGCAAATATTGTCCTATCCTAACAAACCATACATCTTTAGAAAGCTTATTTATACATTTATGATGTATATGTCTAATAATAATAATAATAAAAGACCCTTATGAGTGGTCCAGTGTCACATTTTATTTCAATTAGTTGTCAAGGCAATATTTCAAATTTTTGTTATGAATTTTATAAGGTTTTTCATTTAATGTTTATATTTTATTTAATCTTAATGTTAATTAAAATGATCCAATCTTTAAAATCCAATTAAGCACAACAGTTCAATAATATATATATATATATATATATATATATATATAAATCACTTTTTTGTACAAAATAACATATTTAAAGTAAAAAAAAAATAAAAATAATAATAATTAATAATAATAATAATAATAATAATAATAATAATAAAACATATGTGACCCTGGACCACAAAACCAGTCATACGTGTAAATTTCTCAAAATTGAGATTTTTAAATCATCTGAAAGCTGAATAAATAAGCTTTCTGTTGATGTATGGATTGTTAGAGTTGTTTGAAAGGACAATATTTGGCTGAGATACTTGGATAATTCGTCACTACCACTATCTGTCAATCAAAAAAGGATTATGTTTGCTGCTCTTACTGCTGCCAAAAAGGTTACTCTAAAATTGTGGTTGGATCGATCTACTCCGGTTAGGTCAACTTGGATGTCATACTTGCTGGACATTGCCCTTTTGGAGTGTACCACAGCCAAAATACATGGTGCCACCAGAAAGACAATACAATTTTGGTTGGACCTTATTGACACTTTATCAGACCTCTTGAAATCCTGAGATGTACGTGCTGTCACGCTAATATTGTTCTGTAGTGTATTGTATTACAAGTTTTTATTTTACTTATTTTATTTTATTTGTTCATGTATACAGGCAGATCTCGGGCTCTGCTGTAAAAAGTTGTAAATCAAAAATGTTTAATAAATAAAAAAAAATATTTGGCTGAGATACAACTATTTGAAAATCTGGAATCTGATGGTGCAAAAAATCAAAATACTGAGAAAATTGCCTTTAAAGTTGTCCAAATTAAGCTCATAGCAATGCATATTACTAGTCAAAAATTAAGTTTTGATATATTTCCGGTGGAAAATTTACAACATATCTTCATGGAACATGATCTTTACTTAATATCCAAATGATTTTTGGCATAAAAGAAAAATCGATAAATTTGACCCATACAATGTATTTTTGGTTATTGCTACAAATATACTCATGCAAAATAAGACAGGTTTTGTGGTCCAGGGTCACATATTGGTCTTCAGTTCAAGTTGTTAGAGAGTGTAATCTGCAATGCTTCATGGGACTGAAGAGCTGCTGCAGCTGCTGCTGAACTCTGATTGGTGGATTTCTCCTCAGAATTATGGGTAATGTAGTTTTTCGCTAAGGCGTTCAGCAATTAAACATGATTTTTTACAAATGCAACTGAAATCACAGTAACTTATGGATTTTGCAGGAGCATATTTCATTGCTGAACAAACAGCTAACAGCTCATAGGCCTTTCTTAAAATATTTATATATTATTGCTAAAAAATTATATTTACATTGAAAATAAATGACCCCCCCCCCATTTCAGAAGCATTCTCTATTAGGTGAAATGTGAAATTTATTCTTAAATCCTACAGATCTTAATCTGTCTCTTTCTCTGTCTACACACGTACATATCCAGAGGCTACGGAACATTTCGACTAACTTGGAAATGAGCGTTCTCAAGTGAGGGAAGAAGATGAAAGAACGAAATGAAATGGGAGTGTGTGGGTTGAAATCGTCCCAGGATGTACAACACCAAAATTATGAGAACTTAAAACTGGAAGACACTGATGGAATCATAAGAGACACATCTGTCATAACACACACGGTTCAAATCCTTAACCTTAAGTATGAAACTCTTCTGCACCATTTACATTTTTTCGGCGATAAAGTTAATAGAAAAATCCCATAGACTTACATTTTAAGGAGGGAACAGAATCACTTTTGAGTGGGTTCTTTTGTCTTGGGCCAGCAAATAAGCAACTCCTTGGCAACAGCCTATATGTTCTAACACTAACCCTGAACAAACTCATATTTTCTGCATTTCACAGAGGTTTTTGTTCTTTTTTTTCAAGTTAATATGGTTTAGAGGCCATATTTCATCTCTCCGCTTGTCAGGAAAAAGGGTCAAATGTAATCAAAGTGCTTCATAAAACCATTTTACATTTAAACATCTGTGAAAGATTTCTGTTTAAATGCTGGGGATTTAAAATTCCAATCTAATCTGTCACTTTTTTTATTTGCGTACACAGTAGATGTAATTTCCATCTTTTGCAGTCATGCAGCGGTGTCTGAGATGACACCTGAGGCAATGAAAGTGAAATATTGTAATGGACTGTCGATCCAAACACACCATTTCTGGATGAAATTCCTTGAGGGCTGCTCTACCATTCGGAGAGTTAGGATATTTATTTGATCAATGGCAGCCATCAGGCTGTAAAACAAGCTGCGCTATTTTATATCAAGAAGCGGTAACATTTCGCTGTCTTAAATGGCAGCTTCAGGCATGTTTATACATCCAGTGTTTGTACTTAGACATATAACATTGTGCAATTTCACGTCAAACTTATTTTCGAGATATTGATTGCCTTCAAGGATTGATACAGAAATTTTTCAAAAGAAGCAAAAAAATCTTGATGGTCATAATGCTGTTTGGCTTTAAAAGTCTCATTGATGATTAAGTCTGTACTGAATCATCTAATTTTGAAATGCAACAATTTTAAGAGGTAATGTTATCTATACACATATGGGCTTTTCAGGCTTGGATTTGTTAAACCAGGATAACTTAACCCTGGGTTCATGTAAACTTGAGTTATAGGTGAGTTTTTAGGCTTCAAATTGTTTCTTCATGGGAACAAGATGTAGATGAGTTTGTTTCTTCATAAGATTTGCAGAATTTATGTCACTTGCTCGCCAAAGGATGCTCTGCAGTGAATGGGTGCCGTCAGAATGAGAGTCCAAACAGCTGATAAAAACATCACAAAGTAATCACACCACTCCAGTCTATCACTTAACATCTTGTGAAGCCAAAGGCTGTGCGTTTGCAAGAAACAAATCCATCATTTAAGTGTTTTTAACTTCAAACTGTTGCTAAAATATGAGTCAGCTATCCACAATAATGCTTTCTGCTGTGAAAAAGTGAAAAAGTTCTGCTGTGAAAAATATGTGGGTGGATTTTGATATAAGAGACAATAGGAGATGGACTTTTTCACTTGAGGAAGGATTATTATGGACTCAAATTTTGGCCAAAAGTGATGGTTTGAGGTTTAAAAATGTCTCTAAAAATGATGGATTTGTTTCTTACAAACACACAGCATTTGGCTTCACAAGATGTTAATTGATGGACAGGATTGGTGTGGATTACTTGTTTTGTAGATTATTGTGATGTTCTTATCAGCTGTTTGGATTCTCATTCTGACGGCACCCATTCACTGCATAGCATTCTTTGGTGAGCAAGTGACATCATTTTTGAAAATGTGTTCCCTTGAAGAACCACTTGGAAGCCTAAAAACTCACCTATAACTCAAGATTACATAAACCCAGGGTTAAGTTATCCTGGTTTAACAAAGCCTATATGTGTTGACAACATTATCTCTTACTATTGACTTTTTTGCATTTCAAAATTGGATGATTCAGTACAGACTTAATCATCAACAGAGTTTGGACTCTCATTCTGACGGCACCCATTCACTGCAGAGGATCCATTGGTGAGCAAGTGCTACATTTCTGCAAACCTGATGAAGAAACAAACTCATCTACATCTTGGATGACCTGAGGTTGACTACATTCTCAGCAATTTTTCATTTTTGGGTGAACTGTTCTTTTAAAAGCTTGGAATGTTGTCATGGAAATCCTTTCTGACACCCATTCTGACATACAAAGACATTTGTAGCTCAAAATTTAATTTATAAACAAGGAAGCTAAATTCTACGTGATGATTTATTGTTACTCAAAACCTGAGCTGCAGCATTAATGTTATTAAATAGAAATTACCTTGAGTGACTGAAGGATTGTGGATTCTAAAGTACAAGGTAACCATTTAACAGCCTGATTAATCACACACAAGAATAAACAAATAGAGAACAAAGCACTTACTACTAACAGAGGCTGAAAATGACAGCTGTGCTGGCTTATCTGAGCATTAACACAGAACATACCTGCAGATCCCAGACATCAGACAGTCATTACATGCAAATGACAGCGCTTAACGTGCTCTGTCTGTTACATATGCTGTTCAGTCTGTTTAAATACAGTAGACGTTCACACTATGGCACATTTCCTAAAATGTCAACCTAATTTGAGTAAAACATACATCAAAAAGTCAGTATTTGCCTTGGTTCCAAGGTCGTTTTGTTCTCAGAAATCTGTGCATTAAGCAAGCCAACATACAACTGCTGCACTAATGTGTTTATTGCTCACAATATACATGATACATTCTAGCCTTGAAGTGAACAGAAGGTTTGTGATGTAAACAAAAGCAAAATAGACTGCTGAAGCTGGATTAGTTTGAAACGTCAAGGATGGAGAGAAAAGTTGAATGAGTTGATCGTTTTTTTTAAGTTACACTTTTGTGCTTTTTTTTACTTTATTATTGAGAGGACAGTGGAAAGAGATGACAGGAAAAAAGTACTGGGTAGAGAGAGGGGAGCAGGATCAGCATAGGACCTAGAGACAGGAATCGAACTCGGGTCACCGTGAGCGCAGTTGGGCCGTATGTGTCAGCGCAATCACCACAAGGCTATAGGCACCGACGAGTTGATCAAGTTTAGCTCTGCAGATATTAGTGCACATAATGTATTACATTAAAATGGCTTTCCAAGGTAACATAATACAGAAATTAAAAAGTATAGAACTGCGGATTTAGTGTAATTCACACAGGACAACATATTATGATATATTTAATTCATTCATATATATATTTCATACGTACATAATGCAAACAAACAAACAAATAAATAAAATAATTTTGAAATCATCATCAACATCAATAACAACAACAATAAATATATAAAATAAAGTAATAGGAAGAAAATAATTTAATAAAAATAAAATCATAAAAATATCATTAGGAGATTATTGGGTTATTATATCATCAAATAAACAAATAATAATAATACATGAAACAAAATACGTAAAATAAAGAAATATAAATTTATTGGATTATTTAACTTTGTTTAAAATGTAAATTATGCATTATAGTATTTGAAGTATTTGTGCTGATGCTTCTAATTTGCAATATTTTATTTAATTACATTTCTTTAAAAAAATAAGATTTATATATATATATTTTTTAATGTATTAATACTGGTTTTTATACTGACTGATTTAAAGGAGTAGTTCACTTCCAGAACAAAAATTTACAGATAATGTACTCACCCCTTTGTCATCCAAGATGTTCATGTCTTTCTTTCATCAGTCGTAAAGAAATTATGTTTCTTGAGGAAAACATTTCAGGAATTTTCTCCATATAATGGACTGATATGGTGCCCCCTAGTTGAACTTCCAAAATGCAGTTTAAATGCAGCTTCAAATGGCTCTAAACGATCCCAGACCAGGAAGAAGGGTCTTATCTAGCGAAACGATCATTCATTTTTGAAGCAAATTGACAATTTATATACTTTTTAACCTCAAATGCTCGTGTTGGCACGTCTCTGCGGTGCGCATACGTAGTCTGTGTAATCCTGGTCAATACAGTTAAGGTATGTCAGAAAACTTGTTTTTTTCTTCAACATCAGAATCGTCCTACATCGTTGTTTTACCTTTTTTTCTAAAGGGCTTTTGATCTTGTTTACATGTTCACTTTGTAAACACTGGGTCAGTACTTCTGCAGCGATGTAGGGTGATTTTGAATTTGGGGAAGAAAACGAGATGGGAGTTTTTCAGCATACCATAACTGTATTGTTTGTATTGAACCGGAACAAAACGGAGTTCCTGCAGTCAAAATAAAATGGTCCGTTACATATAAATAGCATATCCAGTTCCACGTCTGTCACCAACAAGTACAGTGGCAACACTTATGTGTTATTAACACCATGAAGTAAAGTTCCCAGAAATCATTTGATATGTGAAACTGCTCGTCTATCATCACCCTGCAGCTCAGTGTTCATAAGCGCTCATAAATTATCCCGGTATGATGTCACCCCTGCTTTGATTTGCCAAAGTGGGAAAGTCATGGCCTCTGTAAATTGTTCAAATTGACTTCGCGAAATCCCCTCGCACTGGCCACTGCCCAAAATCTCTTTTATGGCTCTTAAATGGATCAATCCAATATATATCCAGCATCAATGTCACCTCGACTCTGGGTGATTTAGGCCACTGCACTGGGAAGAAAAGGGCGTTATTAGGAAGAATATAGCAGTAGATTAACTGATCTTTTGATAGGGTCACTTTCAAGGTTAAAGCAGTTTGATTCACTCTGCTGAGAGCGAGACGTTAAGTGATTCATAGTCAATATGACACATTAGCAGAGTAAATGAGTTGAGAAATATTACAAGGTCAGACACGTGATGTAGAGATGCCGTTAAACTGGCCAAAATGAGTCACGCTGTCTCTGATTCCTAATGGTGTAAATATGTAACTAGAGTCCGAGCATTAGAGGGTTTGGCTCGCTGGCTGTTCAACTGTGAAAGACCAATTGTTGGAACAGGATCTCTGAAGCCTGACTATGAAAATCAGTCTGCAATCTGCGCTGTGATTTCGCCAAGTAGGACATGTTTCTAGAACAACACCTCAACACATCCTCCAGCTCAACGGGGATGAAAACTGTCAAACATGTTTCAATCCCCTCCAACAACCTGTCTGTGAACACCTGCGACCACCACTAACGTAGTAAACACAGAGATGAAGAAAAGGTGTTGTTTCCATTCAAAAACCCTATTCCCTTTACGCAGAATAACCTAGTTGCAACTTTTTTTTTACATCCTTTAAGAAGGAAGAACATTAGAGAAATAGCATTTTCACTGAACCTCTGTCCTTATAATTAATGTCAAAACTACATAAATAAATATTGGATTTATTGGATTATTAATTATATCATCAAATAAAAGGAAATAAAAAATCCAAATAAATAAACAATAATAATAATAATAAATAAACAAACAACAATAATAAATGAAATAAAATACATAAAATAAAGAAATATAAAAAAAAAAAAAAACATGACAATTAAATAATATTTTCATTGAACCTTCTTCTTAAAATTAATCTCAAAACTGATTATTATTTATCATTAAATACAAATCCCTGGTGCTGCTGTGTTTGATTCAGCTACAGAAATATAATCTTAATAAATAAATAATATTACAAATATTTTTATTATTTTCTTTTATTTCTAACTACCCCTCTATTCTAAAATAAAGAGCCCTTTTAATTTTATTCAGACTGATAAAATCCAGTTTTGACCTATTTTTTTCTTCTTGTTGATTGGTAAATATGTCAGTTTTCAACAATAGAACTGGTTGTGAATAGCATTTCACATTGGCTTAAAGTGTTAGGACTAGATTTGTTTGGCAGTTTTTTTCTTATCTTTTTTCCAAAAATTGATGTTGATCCAGAAACATTATTATTATTTGCCTCCAATGTCTCCAATTTCACCCTTCAGCAGTTCATCTGGTGCCCAGTCAGAGCACTTTTAAGAGGCACCTAGCGCACTTCGTTTGTAATTTGACATTTTATGGGAACTTTATTGGAACCATCCATCTCTAAGCATTATTCTTCACCCATGCATATAATGTCCTTTCAGGCCTGTCACCTTCTATTTATCTTTTTACTTTGCTTTATTCAACATTTATTTTTTTAATGTTCACGTTACATTCCACATTATGTCTGAACTGTATTTGTAAACAATTCAAATGTGCTTGTAAGTGAAACATGGTATAGTAATAAAGCTACACTTCATTTTAAAGTAAAAAAATAAAGGTCCCAAAAGGGGGTTTTCACAGCATTGCCAATAGAAGAACCATTTTTGCTTTCTCAGAGAACCTTTCAGTGAACAGTTCTTAAAAGAACCATTCCCCCCCCCTCTTTTTTAGTTCTAAGAACTGTTCCCACTGTAAAGAATGTTTTATGCAATGGAAAGGATCAATAGATGTTAAAGGGCATGCATAATTCACTTTTCCGTGTTGTTTGAACATAAATGTGTGTTTGCAGTGTGTGTACACAACCACCCTATAAAAAAAAAAGTCCACCCAGTCCTTTTTTTTTTTTTTTTTAAATCCCCATAAATCATAAGCAGTGTCTCAGAACAAGCTATTTGCAGAATCTGTTAAATGTGACGTCACATTTTACAGGCCCCGCCCACTGACACTGCCGTATTAGCCGAGGCCCCGCCCTGAGTAATGCGCACACAATCCACCATGTTTATTTTCACACTAGACCTTTGAGAAGCAGAATTCGAGTAAGAAATGTCTTCTTATTAAAGCTATAGATGTTACTCAGTCCACAGTGAGTGATTTTCTGCTTATTTTACTGTAAATTACACTGCTGTCACTTAATACACAGACCTAATATAAACATGCAATTTTTTTTTCACCAGCTGTTTACCTTTACAGACATAACCAACTGTGTTTTTGTAACTTATGTGTGTTTTTAAAGGAGAAGTCCACTTCCAGAACAACTATTTACAGATAATGTACTCACCCCCTTGTCATCCAAGATGTTCATGTCTTTCTTTCTTCAGTCATAAAGAAATTCTGTTTTTTAAGGAAAACATTTCTGCATTTTTCTCCATATACTGGACTGATGTGGTGCCCCGAGTTTGAACTTCCAAAATGCGGATGTAAATGATCCCAGCCGAGGAAGAAAGGTCTTATCTAGCGAAACGATCTTTTATTTTCGTTAAAAAAATACAATTTAAATACTTTTTAATCTCAAGCGCTCGTCTTGTCTTGCTCTCCCTGAACTCGGTGTATTCTGGCTCAAGACAGTTAGGGTATGTCGAAAAAACTCTGATTGTATTTTCTCCCTCAACTTCCTCAAAAATCATTTCAAAATCATCCTACATCGCTGCAGAAGTACCATCCGAGTCTTTGCAAAGTGAACATGCAAAGAAGACCAAACACAAATATAGGATGATTTTGAAGTTGAAGGAGAAAATATGAAAATACTGAGTTTTTCAACATACCCTAACTGTCTTGAGCCAGAATACACAGAGTGTAAGGTGTGTGGTGGAAACATTTGATGCGATCGACCCAAGTTCAAATCCTCCTTTAGTGAACTTGTTGTTCTCCATTTTCCTATCACATATCAGATTGGAGTATCAGATTTGTTTTCAATAAAAATGAGGGAAATAATTGCAAAATGGAAATAAAGTGCCTCACGGATATTTTGTAAAGTGTTCATTGCGTAGGGTTAGGGGTAGGTGTAGGAAGGGCTTCATTGTCCCAGTATAAAGTGGCATCTATTTAATAATTGTAATAAATATAATAATTTACACTCAGTGTGGTAATAGTATTGTTTTATAATGTACAACAATACTGAGGTGCAAATATTGCACTAAGTAGCATCTAACTACTATTTATACTTCTTTATAAATAAACTGCTGCTATTTTTACATAGTGTAAATCAAATGTATCATTATGTGCACTTAAATAACATTTGCACAGTTAAATAACATGTCACAGAGAAAATACTGCTATTTCACTTAGGCTAAATCCACACTGCAGGCAAATGTGGCCCAAATCTGACTTTTTTTGCTCACGTGTGACCCAGATTTGTTTTTCTCATTAAAGTGTGAACACCACAAACCACATGGACTCTGATCATTTCAATTCCAATTTGTGCCACTTCCATATGTGGTACTAAATCCAATACAGACCAGGTGTTTTCAATGCGACCACAGTCTGAACAGTCATATCGGAATTCATGCAACTTTTGCGTCACATCGTCATTTGTCATGATTCTGCGCTCATGGGAGTCACTTTAAAGATTTTACATACCCAAAGTTATCAAGACAGTTGCAAAAAGCAGTCAGTAAAAATATGAAGTATCAGAACTCAAGTATTACAGTGACCAGAGGCCAGCGGTTGGTGCTGTGCATGTAAAACTCGCTCCCCTGATCTCAAGAGGCGCACTAGCGTCTGATGCCAGAAGCTGCAGTCTTTAGCCTCCTTAGTGCCCCCAGCTTCCTAGCTGGAGACATGGGTTCGAGTCCCGCTTGGAGCGGGTGTGAGTAGGACCTGGGGAGGGGGGGTTACATTGGTGCCATGACCCAGATGGGAATGAGGTTTAGGGCAGTATTCAAATTGAGGGGGGGCTGGTGGGGTCCCGAACCTCCCATAAGCATTAAGGGACCCTCCATAATACCCCAAAAAATATACTTGGGGGGTCCCCTGGTTTTTCAATAAAATTATAATACTTCAAACATGAAACTAGTGAAAATGAAAATGAAATGAAAAGATTCGATTGCTGTATTAAATTTAGACCTGCTCACGTTACATCATATTTTATTTGTGCACGTTTTTACAGCATTGCTCACTACAACCAATCACACGACTCTGTTGAGGTTAGAATGCAGTGGCCAATCAGAGGCGTTCAGAATAGTCATAGCTGAAACCCCGAGTCTTGTTCAGACTGAATCTTGCGAATTCCCTCATCATAAGCAACAAAGTGCAGATGTACGTACGATGTAAGTAAGAGATTCATTTATCATACAGTGTATGGACAGCTTCATTTATTATAAGAGGAGTTATGAGTGCTTAAACAATAGCTAGACTGACTATACTCGTAAGAGCTCGTTCTTTCACTGCATGATTCAGTCTAATAAAATGCATTTAGAATGTTCCCAAAATTCAAGATATGGGGGGCAGAAAATGTATATTTATATCATTTCATATAGTTAATCAATATCATACGAAGAGTGCCATTTTTTCTGCAAAAATCAGTAATGTAATATCGCCTGTGCCTAGTTTTACTAGCTTCTGTGGCAGATCACAATATAAATAAATGCATAATCACTTACTTTATGTCCTCCATGTTTACTTTCGTACGACGGCACAGTTTCGTTGCCAAGTTCACAGTTTTCCTGCTGCATTGGGCTACGTTTTTCACTGTTGCCACAGGTTTTCTTTCTTTTTTTTTTTTTTTCTTTTTTACTACAGTTGGTTGAAGCGTCTGCACTAAAACGATATTTACCCCCAAAACACAATTGGGCTAATTTTGGACCAATAAAATAATAATTGAGCATTAAGGCTTGTAGCGTGTATGTAGCCTTAGTCTTAATAGCATCTATTATTGCACTAAGTGCAAATAGCCGCTGCCTAAAATGAATCCATATGAATCGAGCAGTTTAATCCAAGCCTAAATTAAATCTGTTCATCATATAAAGTGATCACATCTCTTCACAAGCCTTCACAAGATTACATCCAATGATTAATATGGATTAATTTAATGACGCCTCCATAGTCTTTTTGTATCCTCTACATTTTGATTCCCTGAACTTTCAGTGGAGAGACAGAAACAGCTTAAGTTTCATTAAAAATATCTTCATTTGTGTTCTGGAGAAAACCAAAGCCTGATGGGTTTGGAACGACAGAGGGTGAGTAAATAATGACAGTACTTCCATTATTGCGTGAACTTTCCAATAACAGGTCTTCATCCATAACTGCACTAGAAATATTAGCAGGATTTATTCGACAGTCTCCTAACTTTGGCAGGGACATGTCCCCATGGGCCGTCCAAATCTACGCCTGTGTTCAAGCCATCGAGATCCATCTCTGCTTGTAATCACACTGGCAACAGCTCTAAAGTCAGGCGGGCTGAGACTCAGAACTCATCTCTGCTTTGCAGTGTCATTCTCCAGATTAATGGCCAAGGAAGGAGGCGAGAGGTCATATAATCACTCAACTGTAGGAAACTATTAGGTGCACCATTTAAGACTGCACAGGCTGGATTTAGGTCTAGGTACCAAGTTAAACTCTCTGACGTGTGTGATAAATGCTGAAGGAGATCTTGAGGGAGAGGGAGACTCTGATAGGGAGGGTTATTGAATGCAACAACAAAGTAATGGGAACTGGAGTGCTTTTCACTGTGGAAAGGCCATTATAAGGTCATTGTTGGGTTTCTTTTTCTTAAGGAGACTGAGGGTCAAATTCAATAAACCACTTTTGTGTGTGAAATTTCAGTGCAAAAACTTGCATCCTATTCAGTAACTACCCAAAATACAGTTTAAAAAGGTGCAAAATGAGCTGAAATGGTGGTTTTCCTTTTTTTTTTTTAATAATAATACTATGCAAATTACGCTCATTGTAGATTGTGCCGATGCAATTAATGTTGTGTTATTACTGCTTGCAGAATATTGAGGTGAACAAAATGTCTTGTAAAGAGATTTTCTATAGATCATGGCAACAAGAATACACCAAATGATGGAGAAAAGCATTATAATGAGATTATTTTACAGTAGTCATGTCAAGAATGTGTGCAAAACTCAATCCTATACCCCAATCCAAAATAATCATATTATATTGTAAATATTTTATTTATTTATTTATTTATTTATGATTGACAATAAACTAACCCTGTACCATTTTTAAAAAGTTACACTATGATTTAAAAGTTTGGGGTTAGGATGTTTTTTTTTTTTTTTTTTGTTTTTTTGAAGTAATTAATACTTTTATTCAGCAAGATGCATAAAATAGATCAAAGTGACAGTATAAAATTACAAGAACTTATATTTCAAGTAAATGCTGTTTTATTTATTTATTTAATTATAAAACAATGCGTTTTATAAATTAATAGTAATAAAATGTTAATTGTTAGCATCAGATCAGCTTGTGACTGGAGTAATGATGCTGATAATTTAGCTTCGGTCATATTAATAAATTTAATTTTAACATATTAAAATAGAAAGCAATTATTTTAAATTGTAATATTTCACAGTATTACTATTTTTACTGTATTTTTGGTCAAATAAATGCAGCATTTAAAAAACAAAACTAATAGATAAAACAAACAAAAAAAAATGGAACTATATTATTAAAATGGAAATATATATATATATATATATATATATATATATATATATATATAAAACATAAAAAAAAGTAAAACATGTAGCACTGAAAAGTCTGGTTTACTGTAACCTAGTTTGAATAGTTCATTTTACCAGCTTAAAGTCATTTTTGTCATTTTTATTGCTTTTGTTAGAAAAAATATGAATTAGTTTTTGGAAAGACTACCTTGACTGCAGATTAGCTACTTTTAATGTAACATCTGCAAACCAGAACAGAAGAATGTCTTGTAAAACAATATCCCTCTCTCCAAAAGACGGATTTAGGGCGATATTTCTACATTGTTCTCTAAGTTATTAAACGGATGAGTAGTTTCATTTACAATCTGCCAATAGACTGGATGAATGTTCCTCTTCTAATATGCAATTGCTAAACTTCAGAAGCCTGTCCTACACAGTTGTCTGAAGATTTGCAGAGCTCATATCCCACAATGCACCTGTCTTTTCTCCCCACACTGGCCTTTTATGTCTTAAACTGTAGCGTAAAAAAGTTACATTATTGTAGATTTGGTCATCAACATTCCAGCAGCAGGTTGATGGAAACCAGACACGGGAGTCGCCCCCCATCATGACTGATATTAAATAGACTCGTCAAACTGATTTATTCCGTAGTCTGCAATTAAACCGTGAGATGTTTCATTAAGTATTTTAAAGTGGTGCGCCAGACTAGCCGCTACCGCTGCGCTACATGGATATATCATCCATATTGGTGCTTGTGAAAGTGACTTCCACCTCTCTCACACATGTGGTCTGGGCCTATAAACATTTAAGTGATTTTCCTATGATCCCAGCCAGATCCACCAGGATTCGACTATGAAATGTCCACGGGACCAGTGCGTGTTATATAGTTGTCCTCCCATTGACACGTGAGAGCTCGAGCTAATAAACGTCAGCGCTAGGGGAGGGTTAGCATTCCTGCAGGGTCATTGTGGACACGAGATGCATTAGAGGGGCTCAGGCGGGCCGAGTTAGACCTCGAGAGGAGTACTTGGGTTAGCTCATCTAAAGTAAAGAGATTTCCTCATGAGGAGCTTTGTTATGATCTAAAAGCCTCCAGATAGGTTGTGAGTGAAAGGTGTGGGAAGACTAGCAGCTACTGCAGGATGGGAGTAAAAGCTTTAATCACACCATGATTCATTTTTCAATCCACTGTGTCTTTCCCAGTTCACTTATCATGCTAAAAAACTGACCTGACTGCAGATAGAACATCAAAAAAAGGAGCTACAAATTATTTACTCTTCTTTCCAGAAGAGGCCACTGAAGATTAACTTTCATACATATATATATATATAATAGAGCACAGGTATATTTGTAGCAATAGTCAAAACTATCAACTTTCTTTTATGGCAAAAATGATTAGAATATTAAGTAAAGATCATGTTCCATGAAGATGCTTTGTGAATTTTCTACCGTAAATATATCAAAACTTAATTTTTGATTAGTAATATGCATTTTCAAGAACTTTATTTGGACAACTTTAAAGGTGATTTTTTCAATATTTTGATTCTTTTACACCCTCAGATTCCTGATTTTCAAATAGTTGCATCTCAGCGAAATAGTGTTCTATCCTAACAAACCACACATCAGTAGACAACTTATTTAGTCAGCTTATTTAGTCATGCATACATCTCAATTTTAAAAAATTGACCCTTATGACTGGTTTTGTGGTCCAGGGTCACATATATGCACAAAACTAGAATATCACATAAAACATTTGCAAATAAGCAGTTTCCATCCAATGAGTCAAAGAGAAGAAAATTGTCACTTTCTAATCATCACTGGCGATAATTATCACTAAGAAAAGTAGGTGAAGCCACTGAATATAATTTTCATATATAATAAATTACTTGCGTCTCAGAGTGAGCAGACGAAACATAATAAAAGCAGTCTGAGCTTTCATAGGTGGATTCCTCCTGTTTGAGAATGCAGTTGTGTTATGGGATGCAATTATGCAGAAATACTTTGACAACAGACTTTGCTAGTGCATTTCAGAATGACCTTAACAGCATTTCAGTTCGGAGATCATTCTGCTGGTTAGTCAGGTTATGCTGTCCTATAGCACAAAGTCACGTGACTTTTTTGATGTGCATAGAGGAATTTGGAAAATGTATTTCCATCTCCCATTATTCACATTAACTTTGCACATGTCAAAAGCCACCTCAAGCGAGCATACAAACTTTTTTGCAAATTAAGAGATTTTCTTTGGTTTTTGGTGTTTCAACCACTTGTTTCTTATGCCATACTTTAAAATGCGCATAAAAACAATGGAAACATGGTCTATGACTCGTTGGGGTGACGGTTATGTTCAGTCCAGTTCAGTTCATGTCTGTTATGAGTGCTCATTAGTCGCCATGATTTCTGATTAGTTAATTCATGTCCAGTTGTTCCTGTGTAGTTCCCTCACTTACCATGTGCTAATTTACACTCTTGATTCTGTTCTATCCTCTGTCGGTTATTATCTTATGTTATGTGTTGCTCCACGTCCGTATTCTCAGTAAAGTCTATTTGGAAGTATGGATCTTTGTCTGTTGTCCTTATTCCCCAATAACTGTGTGACAGAATAACCAACCACTTAAAACAAACAGAAAAGGTGGATTCACCAGTGTTACGTCTCCTCCTCAGACCAAGGCTGAAGGTGGCTGGGGTATTTAGGCTGGATGCTCTAGAACGGCAGCCTCTCCCTCACAGTCAGCGAGCCCAAGACACCAACAGGGCTTGAACAGAAACCAGAGGCAGGTACCACCAAAGCTCCGGAGAAAAAGTGCGCTGATCAGTTCACCCTAGAGCCAGAATCTCATAGATCTGTGGTCTGTGGATCCAGTTTCCACCCAAGTACCCACCCTCAAACCTTTGTCTTCTTTGCTGGTCCCATCCGGATTGTTAAAGGCTCGTCCCATCTGGAGACCTTCCTCCTCCGATGTCCCTGTCGGATTTCCTGGTCACGTCTCCTTCAAAGGTTTTGGCCAGTTCCCTGGATTCGTCGGACCCACTGGTGACATCCAGCTCCTCGGCTCTGTCTCTGCCGCTAACTTTGTGTAGCGGCTCATCAGCCTCGCCTCAGGCTTCCCCTCCACCAGCTCGGTGTTGTGCAGAGTCCCCATCTGCACTCTGGCCCTCCAGGCCCATGTCTTCACCTTGGCCTGTCAGCCCATTGACTCCGCTCCGGCTCTGCACTCCCTTGTCTCCACCGAGGCCCATCTATCCTAGGTCTCTTCTGGGCTCCTGCGTACATCCGGACAAACATCGGTTGGTTGTTGCTCCGCTTCTGCCACAGACCTCCGGGTCTCTGGCTGTGCCTCGATCCTCCACCTCTTTGGCTTCACCGGGCTCCTCCCTTCCTCTGGTTTCCCCATCGTCCTCGCTCACTCCATTGTCGCCCCAGTCAGATGCCAGCTGCTCCACCCTGGGCTTCCAGGCCTTCGATGTCGTCCTGGTCTGTTGGCCTCTCTGCTCCACTGGTTCCTCCACTCACCATCGTCTTCCGGGTGTTGCCCAGTCCTTTGACCAAAGCTCCACCCTGGTTCTTCCCACCGTCGGCTCAACCAAGGTGTTGTTCTGTTCAGTTCAGTTTAGTTTAGTTCAGTTTATGTCATGTCTGTTATGAATTCTCATTAGTTGCCATGGTTTCTGATTAGTTAATCCTTGTCCAGCTATTCCTGTTTAGTTTCCTCATTTACCATGTGCGTATTTATACTCTTGATTCTGTTCTATTCTATGTCGTCCTGGTCCGTTGGCCTCTCTGCTCCACTGGTTCCTCCACTCACCATTGTCTTCCAGGTGTTGTCCAGTCCTTCGACCAAAGCTCCACCCTGGTTCTTCTGTTATTATTTTTACCATCACCATGTCCCTTACATAAATAAAAAATGACAAACACTTATTTAATAAATTAATAGGACAAAAAAAAAAGACCCAAATTTAATATTGAACTTCCACTAACATTGCAGAAAGCATCACAAACTGCAGTTATACAGTTTCTCCAATCAATATAACTATTCTTCATTTGTATAGAATATCTAATATGTAGGATATAACATATATTTGAACAATATGATGATTATCCTGAAATAAATATATAAAAAATCAGTTCTGCAGTTCCAAGAACATAACAGGCCTGCAGTTCTTCACATCCTAGGGTGTTTCTCCTTCATTTTTAAGGTTTGTTACATAACGTTCATTTTAATAATCTTCGGATCTAATGCAAAACTGTCCTTTTTTACTGAAACACCAGTATAACTGAAGAAGTGTATGCATGCTTTTTACCTTTTCAAGGTGTCTTGCAAAAGTTACTGATGTGGCATGTTAATACTGCATGGCTCCATTCAGGTAACAGTCATTTTTCATGATCCAGTCAAATCCTGTCAGATTTCATGTGGCATTTAAACAGTATATGCAACCAGAAAAAGAGCAAACCTTAAATAAAGATATCTTTTAAATATTTTCTTGACTGCTTGGTTCCTGGTGACCTTGTTATGCTCGTTTTTTAGAGATAAGGTAGTTAAATGTAGGTTCCTCCTCAGTATTCCAAACATCCTTAATGTTTAATACCCTGATTTATCTTACGGCTGCCGGCACTGACAAGATGCTTCTCTATAAATGATAGCTCCGATTTGACCTCATAGGAAGGCCACATTAATCAAAGGGAAATAGAGAATCCATTGCAGCTTTTCCAAGGAGTCTGTCTGTGAATGGCCGATGCCACAGAAAGAAGATATATTACAACTTATCTTTTATTAAACCGCTTAATACCAGGGTGTAATTTGTGAACGATGACAATAACAGCCGTGTCTTTCATTTGCTTTTGTGAACTGCGCGCTTTATTCCTCGAGTGACTTACAAATGTCTTCTACGAGGAACTTCAGTGAGAGCGGCCTGTTTCGTGCTGATGTCTGAATAAACTAATGGGACGTGTGAATGCTGAGTGAAATCCTAGACTGAATGACTAACCCGGTTCGTTGAAAGAAAAACACCTAGGCTTCTAAATCTTCAAACGTGTCGGGCGCAGTATTGGATTTCCTTCACCTTATTGTTTCATCATGCATGGCATGTTTTCAGGCAGTGCAAATGTGGATATAGGGCTTTTTCAAGTTTAATTTCTCCCATCCAGGCGAGTTGACAGTTACAACGCTTACGCTATCTCCTCTCAGATCGCCTCACACCAGGTTCAGCTGTTGTTGATCTGTGAAATGCCCTCAAGACATAGACAGATATACAATGGAAACGGTTTACAGATGTTCATGGTGCGTTTCACTTTCAAATGGAAAGAACCACCTTCATCTGAATGGCCGCAAACATCTGGTGCCACAGCGCTAAGTGTTAGCATGAATTTGAGTGGAGCAGTTATCTGAAATTACTGTATGGTTCATACTATTATGTGTAAGTTAATGTAGAGGCCAGTTCACAACAAGGACGACAACTGTATTTTAATAATGTTTCACAACTATAATGATAACGGTACAAAGAAACAATACTGATGAAATCACTTTCAAAAATTGTTTTACATGATGAACAATAACAATAATAGACAACCTATCAGAATTGACTCAATTGACTCAAGAGCTCAATCTTTTTAAAGTGGCAGACGAACTGGAACATACGCCTATAATAAACACAAAATTAACCTCTGTTGGTGTGAACACTGACATAGATATTGTTTAGTTATCGTTGTTGGTGTGAACTAACCTCACAGTGTGTTTGGGTGAATTTTGATGCTATTTGCTGTTGGGATGTACTAGCTGGAGTGGTTGGAATGGTTGCTGTGTTGTTGTTTTGCAGTCGTTCTTGCTGTGTAGTTGTTCTGGCCAGTTGCTAGGGGTGTTGCTATGCTGTAAAACATAGTTAGCTAACAATGCTTTTGGCAAATGCACCCCAAATGCACCCCTCGTTGGTTGCTGTGTTGTTGGTTGCTGTGTTGTTATGCAGTTGTTCTGGGAGGTTGCATGGGTGTTGCTATGCAGTTGCAGTTGCTATGCAGTTGTTCTGGGTGGTTGCTGGGGTGTTGCAGTTATTCAGGGGTGTGTTAACCAAAAGCAACTATAGTCGCAAGTTTCGTTGCTACGCATAGAGTTTGATGGAACTTGCTACCATAGTTGGCTAACGATGCTTTTGCGACTTGCACCCCTTGGTGGTTGCTAGGGTGTTGCTATGCAGTTGCTGGGGTTTTTGCTATGTAATTGTTCTGATCTGTTTTTGGAGTGCTGCTATGCAGTTGTGCTGGGGAGCGTTTCCCAAAAGCATCATTAGCTTACCATGGTCATTAGTTCCACTCAACTGTATTGTTAGCGATGGAACTTGCGACCATAGTTGCTTTTAGGTAATGCACCCATGGTCGATTGCTGAAGTATGGCTATGCAGTTGTTCCAGGAGGTTGAATATGTGTTGATATGCAGTTGTTCTGGGTGGTTGCTGAGATGTTGCTATGCAGTTATTCTGGGTGGTTGCTGTGGTGTTGCTATGCAGTATTTCATGGGTGTGTTTCCCAAAAGTAACTATGGTTGCAAGTTCTGTCCTTACCAACAGAGTTCAATGGAACAAACAAGCATAGTTAGCTAACAATGCTTTTGGGAAACACACCCCTGGGTGGTTGCTAGGGTGTTGCAATGCATTTGTTCTGGCCAGTTGCTGAGGTGCTGCTATGCAGTTGTTCTGGCCAATTGCTGGCGTGTTGCTACGCAGTTATTCTGGTCAACTAATTCAGTTAAACAAATTATTCATTCAGGAGCGAAACATTTGACTGACTAAAGAGAGTTTATTCAACTGATTCACTAAATAAATTCATTCAAAAAGCTGATTCATTCAGTAGGAAACAGTGTTGCATGTTGCTCAGAGATGCAAAACATTGTCTTTATTTTTGTTGGCAAAATAGAACAAAAATGGCCACAATGTGGCGTCTACAACATAAGTCGCTCAGTATTAATTTCTTGTTTATTGAACAATTTGTATAAAATCACATTTGTGATCTTGCTGATATTTGGATAAAAACTACTCTTCTGGTGATTTTAGTTAATTATGTCATTTATATATAAATATAAAAGACATACAAGGGCATTTTTTCCCCTGATTTTGAGTTTTGGGGGTATTCTAAATACATTTTAACAGACTAAATCACGCAGTAAACGCATCTGCTCTAAATGTGCACGCACAGAAGTTTAACCTACTACTTCATCACATAGTGTATGCGTGCTCTCAATTGGTGTGTTTTTGTTTGCTTTTTGTAAAGTGGGGGATATAGTCAATGTCAGACAATGTCAGATTGTTAAAACAACAGTTACAATATTATCGTAGACAGTATATCACACACTTGTACGATGTGCACTGGCCCAACTGGGCAAGTGACAGTTCTGTCAACTGGCCCGAGCATCGTTCACGCTGGGCCCTGGGCCATCAGGCAGTCCTTATTGTCGAGCCCTGTATGCAGTTATTCTGGTCGGTCCTGGAATGTTGCTGTGCAGTTGTTCTGGCCAGTTGCTGGGGTGTTGCTATTCCGGAAAAGTTCAGTGGATTTGCTAAGGTGGTCTGAATGATATACGGCAATTGCTATGGTGTTCTGAGTGCTTATTGAGGAATTGCTTAAATTGCTTAAAGTTGTTGCCCCACTCCCAAGTCGATACATTATATTACAGTCCTGTTCCGCGTGTACATACTGTGTACCTATTATAGTATTTATATACTACACAGTACTTTCTTGGGTAAGTACACTGTAAGTACACATACTATAAAATCAAGTGTAACCCCCAAGTCTCTATAATGATATATAATAAGTCTAGAGGATTTAGTTCGGCCCTTTTATCATTTGAAAAAAGGGTCCATTGTCTGTTTTCATTGTAGTGATGTCATTTTCAAACCAAGCAGCTTTGTCTTGGTGTGACAAACTTGAACCCATTGCCAAATCTGCTTGTGCAAGTATTTTACCCTCAAGCAAATTCCAGATTGCTTAGATTCCTATTGAAATAATGAAAATTCGCCAAACAATGAATAATTTGTGACATGCACTTTTAGGAGCACAAACAAAAGTTTATACTCAAGGTTAATCTTTAAACCTAAGAATCTCTAAACCTAAAATTCCACCAAAATAATACTTCCTTAGTAACCACTGGTAATTAATTGTTTTCAAATTGTTTTCTTTGGAAGCTCAGTTTACTTACAATATTCTATTCATAACACTGCATCCACTTTTACATCCAAAACTCTAAACTACATTCAGCATCAGCTCATTGTATTTTGTGCAGTTCCCTCTCAATTATAAAATGGCATGTGCACATAAACTCGAGCGAGGGGACATGTGTGGCTAAGACACAGGGCCTCACGCTACCCTTCATTGACTCATAAAACATTCCTATCAAAGTTTTGTGGGACATTCAAGAAAAAAATAACACTTTCAAGTGGAGTAGAGAGAAAAAAGAGAAAGAAAATTGCTCTCAGACCATACATCAAACAAGACCATCCATTGTTCGAGGCGTCAAAGATGGTCTTTTCATTGGGTGTCTGAATTTGCTTTGCCCTCCTTCATTGTTTTACTTGACGGCTGACTTTGAAAGGATGACTTTAGTGGCCGTTATTCTGACAGGCGGAGGAGGCGTGATGAATCTGATGTGTAAGCAGTGGTTAACACGTGTGAGAAATGTGCTTGTTTTTGTTGTTCTCTCAATGTTTGCTCATTGGCAAGCAACACTGAGCCCTAATCCTGTTGCACGGTATGACGCATTAGCTGTTTACGTTCCAACATTTTCCTTGTGTTATATCGTACAAATGGAACCGCAAACGCTGCATGCTAAGATTGTCATCGCACCGAGGCATCTGCAGAAAACTTATTTTGGGTTTTTCCATTAACTTCTCTAAACACATTAAATTGCAGTGCAACACATACAATTTCATTACTTTGAAAGCTGAACGATTGATTCCATATACACCCCATTAATGAATCCAAGACTGTTTTGAGAGCACCATCGCATTTTCCTCAGCAGCTGCAAATTCAAAGTGTGTCCAACTGAAGGATATCGGGAATCAATCATTTTAGGGAAAAAGGGTCTCAAACGCAGGTGCACGGTTTGGGCCTCAGACGCCGCGCAGCCTTTTGGGACCGACCTTCAGACTTGAAAGTCCTTAACATGAGTAAATTTATCCTACATGTGATTTTTTTTTCTTTCTGGTGAGTTATTAAAACTATAATGAACCGCAATGACCTAGATACCGCAGTGAAGTTTACATCGGCGTAATGAGGAGAAATGTCACATTGCTCTCGCGGGTCTTTCAGTCTCCGCACTTTTGTTCTGGGAGTTGCAAAGCAGCTTTGATGCTAATAATACTAACTAGCCACCCCGGGAGCGAACGTTTGCATTGAAGCCTATTGGCAGATACCTCAATATTTGAGTTATGATTCTGTACACATTTGCTTTTCTTTCCTGTAGATCGAGCTCCTGAGAATTGGACCGCTAAAATGTGGACCCCCAGCGCAAGATATCGACATAGTCTTCATCAT
>JAHKKF010532776.1:25917-46345 GCA_019740295.1 Labeo calbasu
AAAAAAAAAAAAAAACGCTTGGAATGCCACCGCAAAAGAGGTGCCAGATATCGATAATTTTAGAGAGAAAGATGAAAAGTTGCTTTCAGTGACTCAGAGCTTTTAGCTGTGAGGTAGTTTATTAACATTTCTCCGAACTAGCCTCAAATGGCCTCTTCTGAACAATTCACATTATTGCTCTCTCAACATAATATCCGTTGACTAATGGAGTCAAAAACACTTCTGACTACGACACTTCATTAACTAACGAGGGTTACGGTTTGTACTTGAATACCCTTGCCGAACTCAAGAGCTAACAAGAGGTGTAATTTTCTCCCTTGATTTCTATAGTTTTCTCAGAATAGTATTTTTCATAATGTTTTAAGATCAGAGCCTAACAACAGTTCACCCACACATTTAAGTTATGTAGACAATCCTGGCTTTCTTTTTTCAGTCACATTAGGCAGAATATATATTTCAGGCTATTTCAGCACAAACATCTCAGACAAACCACTTTAATCAAATAAATGCTCTGAAAAGCACTGCACTATGAATATTTAAATTAAGTCATTGTCATTCCTTTCAGCATAAACACGCCTCCTTTCTATGTAAAATAGGTGTCTTACAGATTATGTCTCATTTATAAACCTCGGTTATATTTGTCTAGCACAATTAATGTTTTTACTGCCCACGTAAAGTAGGCGGTAAACAAAACTGTATTTAAAAGAGATGTTGTGAACATTATTTATTGATCATGGCAGCAGATATATATCAAATGACAGAGAAGCGTGGCATAGTCAGTCTTATTTATATCTAAAACATAAGCAATACTATAATATTTCACTAAAAATTAGACCAAATTGCCATGCTGAATGTCAGTGATTTTTTTGTTGATTTTGAATCTGACTTTTCATAAATGGTTTGACAGAGAACAGCAACAGCAAATGTTCACAATTCCTATACTGACCCATTTATATTTTGAGACTTCTTATTTATTTATTTATAGTATATTAGATTATTTAATTAATATTTCAAATTGCACGAATTCCAAGATGCATGAATAAATCCCACATAATGCAGGAGACAATCTTTTTCATAAATATAAATTACAATAAAATAAATAAAGTACATTTCTTTTTTGAAAGTAGACTGTAATATAGTATAGTATATTTAATAATTTGTGTAAAACAATATGTCAGTAAAATTAAAAAGCACTATTTAAGTTTGAGCTTACAAAATGTACATTAATCTTTATATGTGAATGAAAGTATTTTTTAATTTGTCTTAAACCATATATTTTTATGCAACTTGGATTAAACCACATGATTCATGTGAACTACTTTTATGATATCTTTGTGAACTTTTTGATACGTGGACATTTTGGTTGAATGGAATTTCAATGGATGGTTACACATCTCTCAGGTGTCATTAAAAATATCTTAAATATTGTTTTGCAGACGAATGAGTGTCTTATGGCTTTGGAACAACATAAGTTCATTTTTGCATGAACTATCCCTATAGAAGTTCTTAGACTAAATATTGTGTAGCGAGGTGATAGTCATCATTTAAACAGTAAGTGTCTACATGTTACATTTTGTTGGTGTGTAAACTTATGAAAAAAGACTCACTTTGAGGGACCATTTATGATATGAAAATGATCCTGCAACATTCTTCTGAAGCTACTATCTTATTGCATGACATTATCTGCCAAAAAAAAAAAAAAAAAAAAACCCTGATACAAAATGAATGGCAGAAGGTTTGTGAGGGTTTCTCATGACCTGCTTAAACTGCTTTGTGGTTAAAGGTTATGATAATCAGATCTCTTGAGTTTCAGTCCGCAATACAGTTATTTTAATAAGTCTCAACAACAGCTGAATAAATTTTACAGCGGGTCTTAAGGGTGCTGTTGACCTCAGACAGAGCCAGCAGCTCCAGATGGTAGCGTACCGGAAACAGACGTGCATGTGTATGCGTTTGACAATTCAATACTATAGCGTGACTGCTGAAAAGCTTAGGAGGAATACACACTAAATTTGTATCGAAAACTCCCCAGGCAGCTTTTCTGTGGAGGCCAAAACAAGGCGTTAATCAGATGAAAAATATTCATTAACTCTAGAAGCAAGATCTGATTTAATACCTAATCATCACACCACGCTTGTGGTAAACATACCCACGTCCCCTCGCACCAAAATGATTTGCTTTTGACCTAGCGTTTCCAATCGCACGCTCCTCGCAAGCGTAGCATCAAAAGCGTGAGCGCCGGTGGCATGTCGTGCTTGTTTCCACCGATTCGCAGCATTTCCACTGGGAAGCAACTTTTACAGCTATGCCTCTTTCATTACCGAGTCTCAAACGAGCGCAGAATCTGTTTTTTATGAGGCTGAAGTTGTAAAAAACAAAAGGGGAAGAAGAAGCCCCGACCAGGTCCTTGGTGTTGCATTGCTTTTATTTAGTCCCTCTCAACAAGTATTCGAAACTTTCAACCGCAAAAACAAAATAGGAAATAATTTCAACCAGGGCTTGTCAACTGTCATTAACTCCCTCCACAGATGGTTGGCGTTAACAAAGCTTCCTCCCTGTCAACCTCCTGGGGAACGCATTCCCTACGTGCTGAGAAAGAAGCAAATTCCCTCTTGATATTTATTAGTGGAAAGCCTCTTTTCAAACAGTATTTCACAGAGGACATGGGGGCATCTCTGTCTGCTCTCTGTGTATTTCTAAGATACAGATTTATATTTTTTTAAAGAATCCACAGACAGCATGAAGAAAAATCTCTCAAGCTGCCCCCACAAAACGTTCGTCTTGTTGGTGACATCTGGCCTGGTCAATTGTCGGTGAAATATTTCCAACCGCTTGTGCAACTGAGGGGCGTAAACTCCAAGTGTTCTCCTCACAGCTTTATTTTCCAGTTCATTTTTTGATGTATTTTTGTGGAGGAATCCATAATGGGACTCAAGATACTGGCCGTCTCCAAAGACATCTATTACATGTCCAACTTCACTTTGTCCGGCGTCCAACTTCAGCTAGAAAGATTGATCTATAAGTGATAACACAGAAACTCTCCCCCTTTAATTAGAAACACTGGCAAAACCGCGCTAGATTCACTCGAACGAGAGAGAAACACAGGCCGCGTCCACAATTGATGAAGTCTGTCCCAATAGTACTATTAAAGACACAACCTTCAGTGATTCATGTTTAATTTCACAGAGAACAAGCACAATCTCAGGCCGTTCAGACTCTCCTCTGCATCTGAGAGTGTTGCTTAATAAAACGTATGTTTCTACACATCATATTTCAATAAAAAATCCCGTTTAATGCCTTAGTTAAGTGTATGCTTTTATGGCGTACTTGCTCTGCTCCATTACTGGATTTTCAGCGACAGCTTTAAACCAATTTGTTGGAGTATTTCATATGGGAAATTAACTCGCTTCTCTGGTGAGAACACTTTTCCAAGTCACAGCGTTTGAATTTAGCACCGCGCAAAACTGCATTGTCTCTGTACGGAACATTTTTAAGTCTTTTATCTGTACAGCAGTGTGAAATGAGACCATTTACCATTAGTACTAATTTAATTAAGTGTTTTTTATTTCCCCCCTTATGGGTGATTCGCAGACAAAGGCACAAAAGAAAATTAAATGCTAACATTAGCAGTTAGCATGTGTGCTCTAGAAGCAGTTTTAAATTTTCAATTTGAAGTGACATTTAGTTCCAATTTTTAACAATTAACTTGAGTTAAATTGATTAGGGAGTTTAGGCATACAGTGTAGGCTAGACAGTCTATACTGTATCTGTTTTTTTTGTCAGCTGTTTAGAATCTGTGGAATATACAATCCACTGAAAACAGTTTTTCATGCAGAAGAAGGTCTTTAGTTGAACACCAGCATTGCATCACCTTGTGGAAAAAGTACCCTTGCAAAGCTTACAAAGAGTACTTATATACATGTCATGAATGCATGAAGAAGACGAAGATCAAAGCAAATAGTCTTTAATAAATCCACACAAGGGTAAGTACACGGAACAGACAGGCAGGAACACGTGTAGGGATGTAATAGACTGGACAACCAAACAGTGAACTAAACACAACTTAAATACATGCAAATGAGGATTGTTAACAAGACATACCTGAACCAAATGACATAATTAGTGGGAGACAGAAACTAGGTCACACTGAGCACATGGGGAATGAAAACACAACAAGCAGTCCTGGGGTGTGACAGTTCGCCCCCCCTCCTGGATGGTGTGAACTCGAGCTGCAGAGACAAAGGGAGGGATGGAGGGGGACATAGGAGGAGGACAAAGGAGTGGATACGGAATGGTGACAGGGGACAGCAAAAGGCTGGCAGGAAGGCAGGCAGACAATACAGGTGAAGGTTCAGGTGGAGGACAGACTCCGTGGAGGACGACGACAGAGGGGCGGATCAGAAGGAGAGAGGAGCCAGGGAGAAGACAGGAGGGACTTGGAGCAGAAGCAGCAAGGCGGGACCCAGGCTGCAGCCATGATGGTGACCCACAGTGGAATCGAAGAAGGGAGGAACCATGGTGGATGAAGGGCTGACGACTCCAGGGGGTTGACTGATGGTGGCTGAGTAGGTTGCAGAGGAACCCGAGGCAGAGACAGAGGGCCGACAAGCCAGGGTGACGCAGAGAATCCGGAGGGCCATGGTGGAGCAGATGGCTCCGGCGACCGAGGAGGAGATCCGGAAGACCACGGTGGAGCCGGAGTGACAGAGGACCAAGGTGGAGCCGGAGGATAGGAGGGATGAGTTGTAGCTGGAGGAGTGGAGTCCCGAGGCGGTGGATGGTTGACGAGTGACCAAGGTGAAGGCAGAGGGACGAGGGAGCCCGGTGGAGCTGGTGGAGGAGAGGAGGGAGCTAGGTCAATGGGCCGAGGCGGAGTCCGGGACTCTGGGGTCTGGAGGCGGAGACAAGGGATCCTCCAGCCAAGATGCCAATGGAGACTGGCAGACGGCAACGGGCGATCCCACCACACAGATGGTGGGCTGAGGGTGAGCTGAGGGGCTGACAGGAAGCAGCGGTGGCGGAACAGAGATGGGATTTAGGGTTCGTTAGGGGGTTCTGGGACAGTGTGCTCTGCCAGACAGTTCAATGACAACCTCCACGGTCGTGACGGGACAGACAGAAATCCAAGTTAATAAAGTCCTCAGAGTCCTGCAGCAGCTCACCCTCAGCGGTGGTGCAGTGGGCAGGGCTTTTTTTCCAAGCCCTCACGCTCCTTAGCTTCAACCACCAGTATGCGCTCAGTTGCCAACTCTCACACCTGGTCAGACGGGTCGGGCTCCGGGTGATCCTCGTCCTCTGTCGCTCTCTCTGGTGATGACTCGTCGGTTGAGGTGGGCTTTGGCTCTCCGTCTGCGGTGGGCTCAGGCTCTGCGCAGTAGGGTGCTGGTAGGCTGAAAATAAAAACTGACAAAAAAACTTAACGTGGGAATACACACCGCAATACTTTCACTTCTTGGTCCAGTCTTCTGTCACGCTACAGTGAATAAAATGCACAAAGAACATGAAGAGTTTAAATATATACATACATACAGGTGCATCTAAAAAAAATAGTGAAAAGGTTCATTTTTTGTTTGTAACATTTCAAAAACTGAAACTTTCAGATATTCTAGATTCATTACATGTAAAGTGAAACGTTTCAAAAGTTTTTTGTTGTAATTTTGATGATTAGAGCATACAGCTCATGAAAGTAAAAAAATCCAGTTTCTCAAAATATTAAAATATTTACATTTGAGTTTCATTAAATGTCCATCCCTACAGTATAAATTCTGGATACCTCTTGTTCTTTGAAACCACAATAATGGGGAAGACTGCTGACTTTTCAATGCTCCAGAAGACAATCATTAACACTCTTCACGAAGAGGGTAAGTCACAGAAAGTCATTACTGAAAGGGGTGGCTGTTTACAGAATGCTGTATCAAAGCATATTAAATGTAAAGTTGACTGAAAGGAAGAAATTGGGTAGGAAAAGGTGCACAAGCAACAGAGATGACCGCAAGCTTGAAAATACTGTCAAGCAAAGCCGATTCAAACACTTGGGAGAGATTCACAAGGAGTAGAATGAAGCCGGAGTCAGCGCATCAAGAGTCACCACACACAGTTGTCTTCAGAAAAAAGGCTATCAAGCCACTTCTGAAACAGAAACAATGTCAGAAGCATCTTACCTGGGCTAAGGAGAAAAAAAAAACTGGACTGTTGATCAGTGGTCCAAAGTTCTCTTTTCAGATAAAAGTTAATTTTGCATTTTATGTTCATGTTAATGGAGCACTTTATGCTTCCATCTGTTGACAAGCTTTATAGATGCTGATTTCCTTTTCCAGCAGGACTTTAGCACCTGCCTACAGTGCCAAAACCACTTCCAGGTGGTTTGCTGACCATGATATTACTGTGCTTGATTGGCCAGCCAGCATGCCTGACCTGAACGCCATTGAGAATCTATGGGATATTTTCAAGAGAAAGATGAAAAACGGTCGATCCAACAATATACGGACGAGGTGAAGGCTCAGTAGTGCCTCAGCAGTGCCACAGGCTGATCGCTTCCTTGCCACTCCTCACTGAGGCTGTAATTTGATGTAATTTGTGCTGCCGATCAAGTATTGAATGCATAAATGAACATACTCCAAAGAACTTAAACTTTTCTGTTTTGCAAATCTGTTTTTTGATAGATCTTAGGAAATATTCTAATATTATGAGATACTGCATTTTTGAATTTCATGAGCTGTAAGCTCTAATCATCAAAATGAAAAAAAAATCCAAAATGTTTTATGGTAACCTAAAATATATTTTAATGTCATTTATATTGAAAATTGTATATTATGTATTTAAAATAAATTTGAAATAACACAACTTGAATTTAGTGCATTTAGTATATATTTGTCACATTGTGTCAGCAGGATGGAAGGCGAAGGAGACAACGAGAAGTCCAAACCAAATATGTATTTAATAAATGAGCAGAACGTCAGGAAATACACAACATAAAAGCAACGGTTGTGTTAAATACTGAACAGAATGGGGTTTTTTTTAATACATGGACAAACAAGCATAAATCAATAACAGGTGCGGGGTAATTAATCAAAAACCATAGTAACACATGAGAAACAGAAACAGGAGAACAGGGAAAATGGAACCAAAACACAAAGAACACGTGACATTACTCCTCCCTCCTGTAAGGCGCGTCTTGTGCCGTAACAGTTCCACCTCCAGGGCGGATCAGGGAGCTTGGGGAACCATGGCGGGTCAGAGAGTTCGGGGGGCCATGGCGGAGCAGACAGTTCAGGAAGCCATGGCAGGTTAGGGAGCTTGGGGGGCCATGGTGGAGCAGACAGTTCAGGAGGCCATGGCAGGTCAGGGAGTTCGGGCAGCCATGGTGAAGCAAACAGTCCAGGAAGCCATGGCGGAGCAGGTAGTTCAGGAGGCCATGGCTGGACGGCCTCCGTGGCCTTAACCTCTGGCCTGACCACTATGGCCACGGGAATATGCCCACAAAAATTTTCTGGGGCAAATTTAAAGGTCCACAGGCCAGGATAAGAGTTTAGGACGAGCGGGCACTGGAGGGTGCTCTGGAGGCACGGGCACTGGAGGGCTGGACAGGACCAGCGGAGACGTAGGAGACTCAGGAGACTCAGGAGAGAGGATGGGGCAGTAAACACCAGGGGGAGCGCCATGTCCATAATGTTTATGTGGCTTGCCACATGAGAGGCCGGCGGGCTTGAGTGCTGAGCGGCGGCCGGTGGGCTTGAGCGAGCCGCGGCTGGCGGTTCTGGGCTGAGGATGCCGATGGAGCTTTGGAGGATGCAGGGGTGTTTAGGGCTGGGCAGGCAGTACGAGCCGTTGGTGCGGCATGTGGGGGTTTCCAGCGAAGAGTGAGCTGGCGTGATGCAGTGTGTTCCAGAAGGGGCTGGACGATGAGACTTATAATCCTCCTTTATTTCTTCAACAAGATTAATCATGAGATTAAATCAGTTTGATCAGAGAATAATCACAGACGGGAAGATCGCAACGTATAGTCTTGTGGTCCAGCCCCAGCTGAAAACATGCACCTAGAGCAGTGTTGTGCCAGCTCAGCTGGTTGGCAAGCTCGAGGAATTCCTCCACATAACGCTCCAACCTCCGACCGCCTTCCTGAAACCCCAAAGTGCTTCCTCAGCCGCCATTTTGGTAGGTCCGGTCATCTGTCACCTCGGCAGGAAGGAAGGCAAAGGAGACAACGAGGAGTCCAAACCAAATGAGCAGAACGTCAGGAAATACACAACATGAAAGTAACTGTGACATGACAAAGAAAGACTGAACAGAATGGGGTTTAAATACATGGACAAATGAGTAAAATCAATAACAAAAACACAAAGAACACGTGACAATATTAACTTAAATATAATATCAAATAACACACTACAGTTAAAATTCTAATCAAGTACTTCAAATGTGCTTTAGTTTATGTTAGTTAACACATCAAAATAAGCGCACAAAAGATTATTAAGAATGTTTTATTTAGTGCATTATGTGCAGTTTTAAAGTGTACTTTAATGTGTTAAGAAACCACAGACATTTTTGAGCCAGTGTGTTATAAATATCTACTATAATATTAAATATTTGCAATTCATACAGCATGTTGCTTGCAAAAGCAATTTATTTAATCAGAATACACAGATTCTGAACAACTGTCAATGGAGAAAAGTGGAAAAATGTGCAAAACCTTGACCTTCACTGTCTCTCTTTCAACAGAAATATTTATCTTGCAGAATGGTATATCCAACACATAAATGTCATGTTATAAAATTATCTACACTCTTTAACGCCTTCATAACCTATGCAGTCTACCTTATAGCTGGAGGGAAGTCAACTCCTCTCTATTTGCATGGCGAGCAGCACCCGTCCATCATCGCGTGGCAGCCACAGATGTTGCTCCCTGAAAACCAGTTACTGGTCGCGCTCATCATCATTCATATATTCCCTTCTTCTGGCTGCATCAGGCTCTAAGAATGATGCCGTCCATCACAGCAGATACCGTTTGACAGGGAACATACTGAACGATTCGTCAGGTTCAAGGCTCAGGCCCAAGTCGGACTCGATTTCAGCGGGAGAGCGTGGGTTTCCATTCACGAGCCAAGCGTATCACAGACAATTACAGCGGGCTCATTCTCCACCCCTGTGGCACCTCGCATTAACTGTGTGTAAGAGATCACAATGGAGTTCAACCGTTCGCTCTACATACAAAAAAAGTATCATTGCTCTCCATCCGAGCGAAATGGAGAGGGAGAGAGAGAAACTGAACGGGATTATGGGATGGCATTATTGCCGCTGTGCAATCTCATAATTGGGCCCAATTTATCACACTGCACGCAAAATGGAGTTGCCTGCTCCCTTCATTTGCAGGAAATGTATGTATCGTATTCATTTCCACAATCTGCCCATCAGCTCCAATAGCTTATAAGAGGCAGAACTGCAAAACGGCATTTAAGTTTGGACTTACGTATTGTGTACCAGGAGTATGCATTAAATGTGATGTGAAAGAGCAAATGAGGAGGGAGAGAAACCAGACAGACAGATAAGAATTAATGAATGTTGGAAAAGTCTGTATCATGTCAAAAGCCATAATGGAAGATAGTAGGAGAACTTTAAATGAGAACACATGTCAGATTCCCTCTCCTGCTTAAGAGTGAATAAATTTGACATTTTGCTTCAGATAGAGAAAATGTAATAAAGTGTGGACCATTTATGGATTATACAAAAATATCAGCTAAATGCATCATACACCCTCAAACTGAGACTGGAGTAATGATGCTGAAAATTCAGCTTTGATCACAGGAATAAATTCCATTTTAAATCATATTAAAAAGATTTTTTTTAATTGCAATAATATATTCACAGTATTACTGTTTTTATTGCACTTACCTGTTGTACAGACGAGCACAACTGACATTTTCTTCAGAAAAATGTAGCTTTTATTATAAAACAAAGAGCACTCCGCTATTCAATATTCAACCATGCTTTACATTGTCAATAACTCTTGACATAAAATTGCAAATATCAATGAAGTTTTTATTTGCAAAGACTATAAAGCACATTTTACCATCTACCTCAAAAGCACTAAGAGAATGCAGTCTTTCTTACATCCAGAAACACTGAATTAATAACTTGTGGTGAAATTGATCATATCTCTAGCTGAGTGTAACAGCTCTTGATGTTTCACATTGTTCTCTTAAAAACATAAAATTTATGAAGACTCGACTTGTACTTCTGCCATATTCTTTCGTTGAAGTATGCATTTGGGAGAAACCATCCGTAAGAGAGATGAGTGCTCACACGATGGCTAAAAATCACAAAGCCTGACCTGAAAAACGAGAAGGACATATTTATTGAGACATAACAGCCTGAGCACCTCTGAGCAAAACATGAGGCTGACTGGGGATTTGTATTTGCGGAACGGGACTTGAAAACACGTCTGTATTTCAAGGCTTCAACTGAATCGTATTTGTTAAGGTGCCAACGTTAAAACCATAAGGTATCGGCCTTCCTCTGAGCGCGCAAAAGCAAATGGCTTGTTTTCGCTTCCCGTTCCCCATTGGAAGTTATATAGTATCTGCTAATGCATTCATCTTGTCCAAACATCTTAGCGTGTCTTGGTGGTGATATCCGATGCGATCCCAGCACATCCATGCATATTTCTTTAAGACCGTGGCTGTCAGGAAGAGGATGCAAGTGTCAGGTATGAATTACAAGTCTGGGCTTTGTTCTGCACGGGTCCCATGATAGCCCTCCTGTGGTCACACCGGTTCTTCCCCACCCTGAGATGCTTCCTCCTGGCCTCCTTCCCCTCGACAGGGCCTGGGAGCTGTGATAGATGTGATGTCACCACCCACCATGCGGTTTGAGAGGTATATTGCACTCGGGCAGCATGGGGATTTCCTCCACAGAGCTCCTGCACCCCCTATGCTCCAGCCCGACTGAAACGCCTACCCATCCCGCCTTTAAAACACGTCAGAATTGGCAGATCAAAAGTTGTCAGCTCCTTGAAGCTGATGCTGGACTGTTTTTTCTTCACTATATGTCCTTTCTGGACTTTTTGTGACACTACAAAGTCACAAAAATTTTTCATGTCTCTTTATGTATGGAAGCATGTTTCCGCCACTAAATATAAAAAACTGAATAAAAAAATATCTTGCAGTTCTAACTTTCTTTCTTGCAATTGTGAGTTTTAATCACACAATTCCGAGAAAAAAAGTTAAAATTGCGAGTTTTTAATCACACATATCTGAGAAAAAAGTCAGAATTACAAGTTTATGTTACAATTCTGAGAAAAAAGTCAGAATTAAAGTTTGTTACAGTTCTGAGAAATAAAGTCAGAATGAAAGTTTTTATTACATGATTCTGAAAAAAAATGTCAGAACTGCAGAGTCTATCACAATTCTGAGAAAAAAGTCAGAAAAAAACATCAGAATTGCGAGGTTTTTTTCACAGTTCTGAGTCAAAATTGCGAGTTTTTAATCAATTCTAAGAAAAAAATGTAAAAATTGTGAGTTTTAATTGCACCATTCTGAGAAAAGAAAACAGTATTGCGAGTTTTTAAATCACATAATTCTAAGAAAAGAGTCAGAATCACAAGTTTTTAATCACAGTTCTGAGTAAAAGTCAGAATCGCAAGCTTTTATCACACAGTTTTGAGAAAATAAAGTCAAAATCGCAGAGTTTACATCACAATTCTAAGAAAAATGTCAGAATTGCAAGATTTTATCATAATTTTTCAAACAATTCTGAGAAAAAAGTCAAAATTGCGAGTGTTTAATCACAGTTCTGAGAAAAAAGAAACAGAATTCTGAGATTTTAAATCACAGAATTGTGAGTTTTTAATCAGTTCTAAGAAAAAAGTCAGAATTGAGAGTTTTTGATCATGATTCTGAAAAACAGTCAAAATTGTGAGTTCTAATCACACAATTCTGAGAAAAGAAAACAGAATTGCGAAATTTTAAATCACGTTATTCTAAGAAAAAAGTTAGAATTGCGAGTTTTTAATCATACAATTCTAAAAAAAAAAAAAAAAATAAGAATTGCAGGTTTTCAAGTGCACAATTCTGAGAAAAAAATTGGAATTGCACCTTTTGAGAAACTGGGAAAAAAGTCTGAATTTCTTGGAAAGTCTACTCCAGTAATCTTTGTTTGATTTAGAACTGATTCATCAAAATAATTTTCAAAATAATAAGTGCTTGAGTCACCAAACAGTTCTATGCATTTATTAAGTATTGTTCACAATCAAAAGTTCTATCTGTTAGTATTATTTAATGAACAATAAACTAACAATGAACAGTTGTAATTTCAACATTAATAAAGATGAATACTGTAACAAATGCATTTCTCATTCTAATTTAGTTAATGTTAGTCGTTGGATTAACTAAAGTACTGTAAAGTGTTACTTATATAATAATTATTTTAGTCTAGGTTTCTTGCACCAAAAACAGCTGTGATTTAGTATTACGCAACCATTTTCTATATTTCTGTCACTACACTGTAACTCCTGGATGCACCTTCAAGACTAAATTTACCTCTCTGTTATGAGTGGCTAACCTCTTCAAATGCACAGTATGACAGTACGCTGTCGAGTTGTCGAGTTGATATTGAGTAAGTAAACGTGGGCGATCATGGCATTTTTTCAATAAATGGTTTTAATTTACTCTATGATCTGAGTTGGCTGAGGAGAAAGTTTTGTGTTGTAAATGTTAGATACATTTACGCTGAATTCTTTTCCTACAAACTAAACCAGGAAAATCCTGTTTTTTATGATAAAGCCCTTTTAAGAGATCTCTTTTTCTCTATTACGCTCTAAATGGTCTTCATTGTCCATTGAGACAGTCAGGACGAGCAGCCTTCGAAATCTGGCTGTTTCACAGAGAGGCCTGGGATTTACTGGCAATAGTATACGCTCATAAAGACGTATTTCTGCATTCTACAGGAATGTTAAGCCAGAGCGTGTGAGATGAACGGACACATGTGGAAAAGGCATTGCCTTTGGAAGTTTGTCAAGCAAACTGTCAGTGCGAGTTCCCATAAGGCCTTCTGTTACATCAAACCAATCACACTGACATTATTGTCTGCTTCTCAAATCTCTGTGGAAATTGCTGGATCAAGGCTCTTTTTCAAAGGCCAAACAACAATCCCTTGAGTGTAAGAAGTTAAAATGGCATTTAATTAAATTTGCTTATGCTTCCTATTGTTGTTCAGAAGCTTTCGTGTCATGTCTTTAACTGCTCTTTTCTGAAATTATACGCTGTCTTGTAAATGCGATCAACACCGTACACTGAACTACCGTAGGGTTGTCAGAATACCACAATTTAAGACACTGAAATCAATGAATTTAGTGTTGGACAGCAGGGGAATTTGAGTCAGAAAAGTTGAGAAGCAGTGCAATGAAGGATTTGTTTTAGTTGATTCATCTGGCATCATCCAAACTCGAGTGTGTACTACAAGGTGTCTGGAGGTTTGATTTGATGTAATCATAATCCTGAACTGCTCCGTGAACTGCTATCGATTATTTGTCTATTTTAGCAGCTTACAGTGCTATTGATGCTGCTGATGAAAGAGTTCGCAAATGCACAGCAGTTCAGAACAACAGAACAGTATGATAACAATCCAAAGGGGGCAAAGGAGCAAGAATTGAAGACAGTTTTGGACTTCAGCAAAGGGGTCAACCGACCAGCCTCAAGTCAAATATTTTTTTTTTTTTTTTGTAAATGTGCTTAATAAATAAAACAAACTTGAACTTGAAACTTTTCAAGTGGGTATCTCAAATGATCTAAAAATGTTGTCTTGTGTTCACAAACTGACACATATTTAAACTTTTAACCTCAAGTATTGAACGTTGACATGGAAAAACAGCTCAAAATGCATAGCTGATTTAGAAGTTTGCTACTGGATGTTCTCTCTGGCCAGGGTCAGAAATTAACGGGTGTTTGGGGGTAAAAATGCCCCAAAATTTAAGAAGGGTCTGGTTGCAGACATGCACTTGCATTTTCAGACCTGCACTCTCAGAAGACTTTTTCAGATTGTATTTATTTATATATATATTTTTTAATTGCATCTCTCAACATTTTACAACAGTAGCCAGGTGGTGAAGACAAGAGAAAAGAAACAAAATTACGATGTCACTCTCTGCTACCTGCAACACATTGGCAACACAAATCGTGTGTGTTGCCAATGGAGACAAATGGTGGTTAAACGATTAAAACTAATTTAATAGGATAACGTACAGGGTCCTGCAAGTCATCTGTAGGAGATAAAGACAAGACCCGCAAATCCGTGGCCACAGAACAGCAGAATATAAACGCAATGCACAAAGTCTTTCGTTAAGCGTTTTCCTCCCGTAGAAAAGCATTAACACTTGCTATGGCTTAATGTATTAAGATACATTAAGTGCCATTAAAAGATCAAATTTGTTATATAGTTTATTAATTAAATGTACTTCAAGGCAAGCATATGGTCATGAACACAATGCGCAAACTTTCCCAGATAGCACACGCACGTCTGCAAGATGTCTGTTAAAGATCTCTTGATCTGGAAAGCATCTGCTGTGTACAAACGTCTGGTGTCTATTTGACATCTGATAGGAAACGTCAAATAGACGTATTGCAGATAAGCAAACTAGGTCTTGCAGATGTCTTGCAGATGTAAATGCAAAAGACGTCAAATAGACATCTCCGAGATGTATGTGTGCTATCAGGCTTCACTTTTATACTTGCCCAGCAAACGCTTAATGTGGCAAAATGGACTAAGATGATAAAGACCAAATTCAGTATCAACCTTATTGTTGATAAACTACATAAATAAAACACAGTGATTTAAAAGGGCTGTAGAGATTATTCTACATGGGAAAATGTGAATATACACGGCATTGCGTTTATTCTGGGCTCACCTGCTTGTCTGTAGTTGTTGTAATAATGAATAGGAGCATATTGAGTTTAGTCTTTATCATCTTAATCCGTTATGCCACATTATATTGCCATTGCGAGTGACATTGTAATTTATTTATTTATTTTTTTTTTCTCTTGTCTTCACCATCTGGTTACTGTTGTAAAATGTTCAGAGATTCAATTAAGAATACATAAATAAATAAAATAAAATGAAGTAAAATAAAATAAAAAATAAAAAAAGACTGCAAGTGACGTCACTTGCAGAAGTGCAGGCATCTGAGAGTGCAGGTCTGAAAATGTAAGGGCATGTCTGTAGACCCTAAATTTAAGACATGGGGCAACAAATACCCTTGTATGTAAGTGTTTTTTTTAAAATTTCTAACATGACAGATTTTATGCAGTATCAAATTAACAAGAATGTTGTTTTTTTTTGTTTTTGTTTTTATAAAAATGCATTTTTATAAATTGCAAATATGATATTGAATTTGTAGTTTACATTTTTTTAGACTTTTTATACCTAAATAAACAAGCTGACCTACAGTATTGTCTGTTTTTTGTTGTATTTCACCACTGAAATCAGTACTAAACCACCTGTTGCATGCATTTGATCTTTACTGAAAAAGTAAAGTTTTTGAACAAATTGGTTGAGTGACTAATTCATAAAGCCTTTTTTCGTTCCTGAATGAATCAGGCATTTTGAATGAATCAGCTGAATGAATGATTCAATGACTTAAGACAGTGACTGACACCTGGTTTCAGTTTGTTATTCTAATCAAATTGAATTATTATATTTTTGAATCTGACATAACCGATGACACATACATTTACCTTGTACATTAAAGGTCCACATAAGTGTCTTGAAATATGTAGCATTATTCTATTTTGACATACTTTTAACTGAAACAGGAAGACAGGGCAGGACATATCAAGCAGCCGTGCCCTCTTTTTTTAAAATAGCCAACAGTGTTTTATTTATATCACAGCTTGGGCCAGAGCCATTGAGATCAGTAAAGCCACATTTGAAAGTCACAGTCTAATAGATTCGCCATTTAGATTCAGTATGAAACTGTTACTAAAGCAAAACAGTGATCCTCTCCATGCTATCATGTCTCTGGACTTGAGCAGACTGTGTGGATGCTGCGGTGGTTCGCACCAAACAAGGTGAACCCAGCCTTCTTTCACCCCAATGGAAAGCATATGTGCACTGTCTGAATTGTTCCTTATCCCCAATATAGAACACTACATGCCATTCACCGCAAAGAAAATACTAAATCTGTAGACGGGTAAGGAAAGGACGTGTTGTGAGGCCAAGTATGGTGACCAATACTTGGAATTTGTGCTCTGCATTTAACCCATCCACGTGCACACACACCGTGAACACACACCCAGAGCAGTGGGCAGCCATGCTGCAGCGCCTGGGGAGCAGTTGGGGGTTTCGATGCCTTGCTTTTGTGAAAGAGAGTACTGATCATTCACTCCCCCCACAGACAATCCCTGCCAGACATGAGACTCGAACGCACAACTTTCAGGTTACAAGTCAGACTCAGACTTCACAGTACAGTTTTGTCTAAACATTCTTATACTCTATCATTCAGAGTTACAGTTTAAACACTATTACTTTTCTATTGCATGGTTTCTATTTAATAGAACATTAAAAAACATCCTGGCGTCGTGAGACATTTAGATGCAATTAAATGTACTTCATACTGTTACACTTGATGTAGTCAGAAATTTCTGGAATTTCAGGAATAGTTTGGAAAAAGTCTAATTAGTAAAATGTGTACAAGTTATGTCACGGTAACACATTAACAACTAACACAATAGGGTAATTAAAAAAAAGACTTATGTAAATGAACTCCTTTCGCTGGATCACGCTGTGCGTCACTTCCTCTGAGGTAAATATAAATCTTACTCCTCACAGCCCATCTTCTTCCAGAAACGAGATGCAAGTAGCCGAGATGAACAATGAAGCCAAGTCCTGCTGCTTTGTTTACGGTGATGTGGGCGTTTACACGCTGCACGCCTCACGCGGATGATTATAACATAAAGAGTTAAAGTAGTGAAAGTGAAAGTCCCACAGGAAAGACTGGACATCGTGTTGGTTTCATACGGATTACTTATATTACTAATATTTGTTTATTAAGTTTAAAAGTAGACATATCAAGCTTTCTATAGATATATCTCTCATGTCTCTGTGTTTTGTATACGCAGAGTTCATTTTAGTGACGCATTGCTAAATGAAGATCACAGAGACTAAAGTGGCAGACTGCACACCCTGTTTGTTGTCTTTATTTTATAAAACCACGTTTTGTTGTTATTATGAGTGTATACAAATAAAAGTAGACCTTTTACAGATTCGATTGATGTATTGCTCTTATCTGTGCGACCAGAAATGAAGGAGTAACTGAAGTTCCTTTTAGGAGTTATCAGAAAAAGTGCCACAAACCGCACCAGTGCATTTTTCGACCCCAGAAAGTTAAACATTAGGCCACGACTGCCCCATTATCTGCCACAGCTTCAGTGTCTATATAGGGGGCGGGGCGCTTCGAATTCTGGAAAGCATTTGATTGGACAGAAAGTTTGATGAGAATCTGAAGTGCAGGGTCAAGTCATCAAAATCATTGATCCATATAGGCAGAAGTTAGAGACTTTAGAAGTTAAAGAGTAAGTTTTGAACGTTGACGTTAAATGGATGCACTCGGTAAGCTCTGGTGCTACCTGTTGCTATTTTTACCACAACATTCAGACTACACTACTTGTAAAATAAAATACTGATACGATGACTCCTTGTGCGGCTTTTGGTTGTAATTTTCAGTTGAAGGGCAACAAGAAAAGCGATGTAAGTCTTCACTGCTTTCCTAGTGATAAGAAGTGGAGAAAGGAATGGAAAGATGCATGTGGACGAATAAAACTTCCTAAAGACTGCTTACCTGTGGATACTTACCTCTGACGCTGTACTCCTCGGTTCTTGTCTAACGATCTCATCAATGCCTGCAACAAGAAACACAACCTGTCAACAAACAGCTAAGAACTCTTGAACGGTCTATTGTGTTTGATTCTCACCTGCATTCACTCCATACGATCTGCAACCTTAAATCTGTGAATACAACCCGCTAATTGTTTCACTTACCTGTTGTTTCTGACTTCATCTGTGACAATTAGAGGCTTGGGAGGAATACTTAACTTAACTTTTTAACTTAAGCTAGGAAGCAAACCCTTAGCAACCACCCATAATATCCAAGCATTAAAACATTATTATGAGCATAATCTTGCATTTGACGCATTGTTTATGAATAATTGGCTGTTTTACCTATCAAGGTTGGTCATTAAAATAATTAATGTATTTTTTTTTTATTGTAAGCCACTTTGGTAAGAAACATAAATGTTAAATATATTAACTAAACAGCAGTAGACAATATTTAAAAGAGGAAGAAATAATGCAGGTTGAAAATGGACCTTCTTTGAAGCGCATTAGTGTCTTTTTAGGCTAGTGGGAACCCGAAGGATCAGCAGGACTTTCCGTGTGGTCCTGCAATCTGTCCATACATGCAGACCCTCCACATTCACATCTACTTAATCCATCAGATCAGACCAGAGTCCAGAGATTCGTCTGAGCTCAACCAAAGCTAGTCATTTACTGCCCATATAGACACAAGCCTGTACTGTATGTTTTCCAGCATCATTCTGAGAAATTTTATCCCTACAAAGATGAATACGAACATGAGTATTTATATAGTCTGGACTTCCCACTGGCTTTTGAATCAAAGACATGCTGTCCAAAATGTATTAACTAATAATTCATCATTTGATGGATCGATCAACTATATTTTATTTTCTTTTAAAAATTATTAAAATGTGTACTCTAACACTCACAATTAAACAATGTTATTACTTAAAAATCTGCTCATACATGTATAGATAGCAATTATCATAAAATAACAGATATGCTATATTTTGCTACTTCAATGGTGTTTTAAGAAGATGCCAAACATCTGAAACCGATAGAAAATTATATTTCAAACACTAACCATGCATTATCTGACCGCATTCCCATGCAAACTCTGCGTAATTGAAGAAGCAGCATTTTTACAGTTTTCACCATGCTGTGATATAAATAGAAAATGTGCGCCCATTTAAAAGTTCAGCACTCCACAAAAAAAAAAAAAAAACCTTCCAAATAAACATGTTAGACTTCAAAGAGGAGGCAAGGAGACAGATAAAAGGCTTCATTGACACATTGAAATTGAAACCAAAACACAGGGAGCCCTTTTTACTGGAAAAGCACCAAGCGGTGTTGAAATACTGAGACCCAAATGAGCACTTGAACTTAAAAAAGCTTTGCTGGGCATAAAAGAGATTGGAAGCTTGTCATTAGAGCTGATATGTTGTGTTTCATACTAGTGTGTAAAACTAAATGAGAGCGATTTGACAGCAATACGCTTGTCTAAATGATACACTGATGAATCTCTCTCTCTATATATATTCTTTATAGATGTTTGTTTTAAAAAGTGGAACTTGCTGAGATAAGCATTGCTTTTATTGTTGCTCACATCTGAACAAACCTTCAATCCTGTACTCTTAAAAATAAAGAGTTTTGGAGCAATTTTGCGGCACCTCAAAAAAACATTTAAGTGAACATTTTTTAAAAGAACCATTTTTTGTTTTTCTTAGTGTGAAGAATAACTCATTCAAAACTGTTTGTTCTTTGTCGTGAATACTTCAGATCTGTTTCAAATGGTGCTATTATTTTCTAATTCACTTTCATCGTAAGAACTCATTCATCTAATCTTCTTTTCATGTGTGTGAGAAGCTATTATCAGTTAGTGAATATATAGTATCTGTTTTCTCTTTGCTCAACATACATTTACATTTCCCTCACAGTATTTATGTATTCTTTAGTTGTGTGATGCTCAAAATTGATTTCAGAATTTACCCATTCCAGCTTGTCCTATAAATATATGCATTTATTTATAACATACTTGAGCAGATGGAGAAAAACTCCCTCTTGTGAAAACAATACCTGTTGTTAATATTCATTTCTGCTCATCTGAAAGTAAAAAATAAAACAATCACAAAAACGCAAGCTCAAAAGGACCCCAGCTCCTTGGGTGACTCGTTTCTTAAAAAGCTAATATTGAACTCCATAAAATGTAAATCAAACGCGTAGAAAGTCAATAGGTGTTTCAGCAAAGTAGACTAATTAAACACAGCGGCTGTAGAGTCGGTGGTTCTGTGTAACACATTGCCTACTTATAAGCAATTAGTCTGTGAATGCTGTGGTCCTTTAACCGAGAGAGTTGAGGAAACTGTTGTGTGGTTTGTCTGAAGATTGCAGGGTGGCCCCGTCTTCCTCTTTACACCACTAAGACCCCTAATATGTGAGGCCCGTCATGGGAACTGTGGTTAGCTCATTTTTACATGTGGCACACACAGGCTTGGCCACCATCATGATGACAGCGTTAAGGTGAAAAACTGGATTTTCATTTATATATATATATATATATATATATATATATATATATATATATATATAT
>JAHKKF010532778.1:0-16312 GCA_019740295.1 Labeo calbasu
TATATATACACATACATACATATTCTTTGTTTTTATTTTATTGTGTTGCTTTTTAATACATCTATAAAGCTAGTTAGTTATTTTAGTACTTTAGCATTTTTCTAATTAAAATTACATATTATAAACGTATATATGTGTATATATATGTGTGTGTGTGTATTTTTTATTTTATTTTATTGTATTGTTTTTTAATACATCTTTAGTTTGTTAGTTAGCTAGTTAGTTATTTTAGTACTTTAGCATTTTAACTTATAACTTTTAAAATTACATATTATAAATGTGTGTACATATATATATATATATATATATACACACACATACATATTCTTTGTTTTTATTTTGTTAAAATATTGCTTTTTAATGCATCTATAAAGTTAGTTAGTTATTTTAGTACTGTAGCATTTTTGCTTTTAGCATTTTTTTCTAATTAAAATGACATATTATAAATGTGTGCACACATATATATATATATAAATATACATATACACATGCATACATATTCTTTGTTTTTATTTTATTGTGTTGCTTTTTAAAGTGCCCCTATTATGGATTATAAAAGGTTCATATTTTGGTTTTGGGAGTCCCCAACAACAAGTTGACATGCATGCAAGGTCAAAAAATACTTTCATTGTCTTATAATATGCATTTATTTTTACTCCCAAACGGTTCGTTAAAACGAATCATTTGTCCAAACCACTCCTTTGCGTGACACTAATCTGCGGTGATTGGTCCGATGACCCAGTCTTTTGTGATTGGTTTAACGTTACTGTGTGCAGCGAATTTCAAACACGGATCGTCCATCACTGTTACTCTAGCCCACAACTTGGTGGTAAACGACAACACCCAAACAGCCATAGTATATGCGTAAACCCAAAGTATTGATAAAGCACTGCAGATTGTACACCAACGTACTGTTCTATTCTTTGTCAGAACTTCAAGTAATAACAAACATTCACTATTCATCAATACATTTCTAGACAACAGTGAGTGAACAGATAGTGCTGTCAGCCGGTTAGCCAGAGACCTACGAGCTGCGCGGAGCGAACACAACACACACACAACTAAATACATATTTTGCATGATACAGAGTAACGTTACATGAGAGCAACACGTTTTAAAGGATTATTCTACTTTCAGAATAAAATGTCCTGATAATTTACTCCCATGTCATCAAAGATGTTACACAACATAATGTTACACGACATAACACACAACTACGTATTTTGAACGACGATCGCCAGAAAATACAACCATCAATTATTAACCACACTTACAGGTAGAGGTTCAGAAGCCGGTCCAAATAAACTGGTCACTGATTCATCTTTTAAGAGCAAGCCTTTGGTGAATCCCGCATTGAACTTAGGATACAGCGTCTTCTCGACATGGCGTAAACCACATGGAAATTTTACTGTGTTTGTGCGAGGACAAGTTGTTCGCGACGTAGAACGTGGGCGGACATTATGCAAATGTGTTATTTCTTAACGTATAGCCGTAACAGAAAAAGATTCAAATTCCTGACGACTCGTTCAGGCGATTGTGAGCCGACTCTTTTTTTTGATAGACAATAACTTTATGTATCGTGCACTGTCAGCTTCACGACTTTGCAGATAGTTTATGTTCACATACAGCTACATGACACACTGCATGAAAAGATCATATTTCAAAAGGCATAATAGGAGCACTTTAATACATCTATAAAGCTAGTTAGTTATTTTAGTACTTTAGCATTTTTTATTATTAAAATCACATATTATAAGCGTATATATATATATATATATATATATATATATATGAACGTTATGAAAAATAATGCAATTAAAATATTTTAGCATAGTTAACGCACTGGTCCAGACCTGTACGGCATCATTACTACACCATATTTCATATAGTTGACTGTTGACAAATATGATGCAGGGCAACTCCACAAATGCAGTTATGACCTAAAAATCAAGGTACCGGTGCAAAAAAATGCCTCTGTATGTGTTGCATCACACGATATCACATAGAAATATGTCACGAGTGCTGATTTTTGTCCCCATCTATCACAAGCTTAAATGTGATTTTATACAACAGTTCAGTAAATAAGTAGTTATATTTTAAAGGGGTGCTATTATGCTTTTTCACTTTGGTCAATGTGTGGTGTGTATCTTTGGGCATAAAAAAAGCTCTACAAAGTTACAAATCTCAAAGTCCACTCCAAAGGGAGATATTTTGTTTTTAAAAAAATCCCTTTTCAAGAACTACCACGAACGTCTCCTTTGGACTACAACGCTTGTTTTCCTCATGCAATGATGTCACAATGCGGTCCATTAGAATATCATTAAAATAAATCCCGCCTACGGAAATTCGAATTGTTGGGGGGTGTGTAGGGACAAGGTGGGGGATTAGCCTAACTTTAGCAATGCAGCACAGAGACCCGCTTTAACGAGCCGCAGTGTGGCAAGTATAAACACAAGCATTGACTGAAGTGGCCACTTCAGAGCCGTAACATGCCGCAGACGTGTGCAGTGTGTGGTAAGAGATTTATTCATCACACAGTGTAGATAACGTTAGCTTCACTTATAACGTGAGTGTTTTTTAAAATGCATAAACTTGCACTAGAATAGGCTAGGCTAATCAGTGATGACGTTCTTTGATAATGTTAGGCTGCTTTTAGCCTTATGCTGGAGCTGGTTTCAGGCAATGAAACTAGGTATGTAGATAATTAAATACATTAGCACAATAATATCATGTATTGGCGATCTCGCAGGCTAACTATAGGACCCAATACTATTGCAACGCATTATTTACTCACTCTCCATGCATCCTAGGTGTATATGAGTTCCTTCTTTCAGACAGAAGGAGTCGGAGTTGTATTAAAATTTATCATGGCACTCCCAAGCTTTAGAACGGCATAGATGGGTGTTTCTCCTCATCAGTCCAAAACAAGTCCAATAATATGCATCTATCCATAATAAAAAGTGCCTCACACGGCTCCTGGGGGGTTAATAAAGGCCTCCTGTATTGAATCGATGCGTTTTTGTAAGAAAAATATCCATATTTAAAACATAAGAATCACTTTAATCTAGCTTGCGCTAACAGTTGTACACAGAACTTGCTTCTTTGTCAAGGGGCGTGGCAGTACTGAAACACCGTCTAAGCTGTTACCAATCACAACGCAGTGGGACAGCTAACCAATCACAACACATTTCGTTTTTCGGAAGACGGACCTTCATTAAACCCGGAACTAATCGATCCATTTGTGCCAGGCTGGGAGAAATGTATTGTAATAATGTAAATTATGTTAAAAATAATGTGTTTTACGAACCACCAAGCATGAGAGCATGTTCTAGTACACCCCCAAACCAAAATCAAGACTTTGTAAAAGAGCATAATAGGACCCCTTTAAACATAATATGTTCTTCCCTTGCAGAGAACATCCCTTTGAAGCCATAGCAGAGACGTGTAACACCGCTGTGTTTATTTTCTGAATGAATCCGTATTTTAAACGAACTCGTGAACCATTGATTGTAAAGCCCATGCACGTAGAGAGCCATTTACTTCATTCGTGAATGAATTAGCCGTCTGAACGAATCGTAGACATTTACCGCCACCTGCTGGCAGATTTAGTTACTTATTTAATAATAAACAAAAAATAAGGAGAATAAAAATAAAATTTATAACAAGTAAAATTTCATCCTCAAGAATTGTATTGTTTCTTGGTCATTTCTCTACTTTCTCACGTCCAGTCAACTGTGTTACTGATGAGTTTATAATTTTCAAAAATACTTAGTTGCCTATTGTACAACATGTTTAGTGTTAGGAAATTACCCACTGTGTCCTTCAAAGTATTTTTCTTTCAAAACAGCATAATCAAAATTGACAATTTAACTATTTTTGTGAAAGCTATGAACAAAAACGTATCTTGTCAGTAACACAGTTGACTGGAATATATATTATATATGTATAATTATTCTATATAATTATTTTATATAATTATAGAATAAAATGTATAATTATTCTATATAATTATTTTATTTTTATAATTAAAAAAAACGTAGTTTACAGTTTTTTTATACATATATATTTTTATAGAATTATAATAATAAAATGACAAATATATATATAAAATAAAAATGAATAGTGTGTATTTATGTGTGTATAATTAATGTATTTAATTATTTTATAATTTTTAAATACAAACTGTAGTTTAGAATTTTTCATACATACATTTTTCTGAAATTATAATAACAAAATTGCATATATAACTCTCTCTCTCTTTCTCTCTCTCTCTGTGTATGTGTTGGAGCCCATGAAACAAATTTTGTGACTACTTCCTCCTTAGAAGTGTCATTGTCAAGTGTCAGGACTTTGCGTTTTCGTTATAGTTCACCCAAAATGAAGATCATGGCATTATTTACTCGTCCTCTTGCTGTTTCAAACCTGTGTGAGTTTCTTTCAGCTGTTGAACACAAAAGAAGATACTCAGAATAATGTGTGAAATCAAACAGTTGACGGCACCCATCGACTTCCGTAGCATTTTGGTCTACATTATGGAAGTTAATGGCTACCGTGAGCTGTTTGGTTCCTAACATTCTTTAAAATATCTTCTTTTGTGTTCAACAACTGAAAGAAACCCACACAAGTTTGAAACAACATAACGCGGATTGTCATTTTGAGGTGTACCGTCTCTTTAAAACATGACATTTTGTGAAATCTGATGCTGAAACTCCGCTGAAGCAGTTTCGGCGGCTCTTGTTCGACTGTCCGATCTCTTTGTGGACACAGCTAGGTCCTATAATCAAGATATGTGCGAGACGGTCCCTACAGACCGGGACGGAGCCCGTGTCAAACACACTCCGCAGAGATGTGTGTGCGCGCTAGTGTATACGTATTAAGTAGAGGATTTAATATAGCTATTATACTTACACAGAGAGGCCAAACGAATGAGTTTGCAAGACCAGAGAAAGTGTGTGCGCACGCATGTGTGTGAAAAGCGTCATTAGAAAGTGTCAGAACTGCCTGGGGCCACATTGGCTTTACACAATGATCAATTCTGCTACTGAAAAGAGGAGGAGACACACACACTCACACACACGCCACCCGCTGCTTTAATTACCAGTGTCTGTCCCCCCTTTACCAGCGCGTCTATACTCCATCTGAAAGCCCGCCGCGAGAGGAGGCAAGAAAGAATGGCAGAGCGTGAGAGAAAGAGCGCAGTAGACGAACCCAAACGCTCATTAACGAATGATAATCTGCCGTCCGAGAGCTTTCGCCCTCATAAAGAGCCACATGTCAGTGTATTGAGAGCCGATCCGCCCACTCCATCCCGCTCTCTTTCTCTGGACGCATGGCCGCGGGCTTGAACATGTGTCATCTGATGTAAACACGGCCTGATCGCGCTACCTGTGCGGGGCTTTACGAATAAATCAAACCTCCCGCAGTATTAGAGTTGAGCGTGTGCGTCGCCCTGCAGCATTTCAATGGCTTCTTGAATCATGTACGCTGTTAAAGGAAACAAAACACCCTAACAATCGTTTAACATCATGTTAACGACCTTAGCAGCAATGTAGCACCATTCACATTTTCTTAGGAAAATGTTCAAATCAAGTAAAGTGTCTTTTTCTGGTGCTTTAATGAAGTCAGGAACAAAAACTCTGATCTAATGAACCTATAATGACACATCATGAACATTACTAATCAAATCTTTGAAAGAGTGACAAATTACTGTCTGATATACATAAAATAATTATTAATTTGACTATATATACACATATACACACATACACACACACACACACAATTAAATTCTATTATATATAATTCTATATGTAATTTTATATAAGTAACATGTAACATTATTAATCAAATCTTTGAAAGAGTGACAAATTACTGTCTGATATACATAAAATAATTATTAATATGAATATATATATATATACACACACACACACACACACACAATTAAATTCTATTATATATAATTCTATATGTAATTTTATTTATTTATATAAGTAACATGTATATTATATATGTAGTTTTTATGTATGTAAATTTATTTTTATGTAAAAATATTTACGTATAAAAAATGATGAACTACAATTTTAGTTACAAAAAATATAAAAATAAACTTTTTATACAATAATTACATATTTTTGTTCTATAATTCAAGACACACACACATACTATTAAATTTTATTTTATAATTTATTTATAATTAATTTATATATATATATATATATATATTTAATATGTATCTTAATTATATATATATAGTTATATATGTAATTGTATTATAATTTTAGAATACATATATGTGTACAAAACTTATAAATTACAAGTTTTATTAAAAAATGTAAAACAAACTATATACAATAATTATATATAATTATATATTTTTATTCTATAATTTGAGTACATATATATATATTAGGGGTGTAATGATACATGTATTTGTATCGAAACCGTCACGGTACGGGCATCTCGGTTCGGTGCATGAGGCCTTACAACGAATACAGGCGATTCATCCTCAATCCAGAAGGGGGCCCCTGCAGTACTGCAACGCTGTTTGATAACCGACCGCAGAAGAACAGCGAATGCCAGGAGTTGTGCACTTGAAAACAAAGACCACTAGACAGTGACCATGTGCTGATTCTGAACGCGTCTCTCACTGACAAAGGAGTATAACGTTACTTTGAAGGCTTGCGCACTCAACTGTCTGCGAAATGGAGCTTTGTGTCCTTGTATCCTACCGCTCTCATTCAGCACAAATCCAAATATTCCATAATATTTCCATATTTGCAATGCATCCAAATGCTAAACTATTATTTATTATGTAAATTATAGTACTTCAGTGGCGTTCTAACGGTGACACAGTGAGGCGGGCGCGCTGATGTTTGGTTCACTGTGATTTATTTTGATAAAGTACCAACTGCGCTGTCTAGTCAGCAATGCTAGAAGCCTGGAACTGATATGTTTTGTGTTTGTGCGCGCCAGCGCGATTACTTCAACTTTCCTCAAACCAACTTAAACAAAAAACAAATAGAATGTCGCTTTCTGCCATTTGATTTTCCTTTCTGTCACAAAACTGAACTGAAGACACTGAACATAGACGGATATATGTAGATCGGGAGGCGCATTCCCTTCACAAACAAACTTAATCCACTGCATCTTCAGCGGCTCAGATGTTGGGAGTAAATGACGACCACTATGTTCATTATTCCATCCAGCAACACAACACCTCAATCGCTCAATTCTTGTCTAACTTACATCCTTGCTCCGGCATCAAAACAAAAGAGGTCTGACTGTTACAGCTGATCTGAGGTAAGAGCTCATGTCAATCAACTATCGTGGGAGCGGCCTCTGTGGGTGTGACGGCACAACAACAGACATCTGAGAACGGTTCGATTTAAAAAAGGGAATATTATTTTTACAGATTAATTAAAAACCACTGCATGGATTTTTATCATTATAGGGTAGATTTGTACATACACTGCCAACACACATTGATGTTCAAACAGCATGTAAAAGTGAACTTAGCATCCGATAACCCCTTTAACTAATTTAAATATATTTCAAGTATTTATTCCTTGTATGTATACATGTACTGCAGATTTTATAGCCTATATATGACCTTAATTTGATATAATATTTAGTATTTTCACATGTAGGTGCATGGACAAAAAAATAGTAAGTTGTACCACTGTGTTTAAAATAAATGAAAAGAAACCGAGCATAGTAGATTTATTTTGTTTGTTTTTTTCTGCTGCACTGAAATCGTATCGAACCATGACCCTCGAACTGAGGTACGTACCGAACCGTGACATCTGTGTACTGTTACACCCCTTATATATATATAGGTTTTAGGACAACTATATACAATATATATATACACAACTATTTATATATATAAATAAACAAAAAATGTGTTTTTATAATTAAAACAATTTTTAATATATTATATAATATATTATATAATATATTATATTACATAGTCTATATTAATGCTTTTAAAATAATTATATTATTGAACAATTTATATATATTTATTGCATATAATTATTTTATTTTTTATTATTTCTAAATTAAAATTGTAGTTTATAATTTATACATTTTCTAAAATTATATTTATCTATTATTTTATTAATACATTTAATCATTTAAATAAATAATTAATTATATGCAATAATTATATATAATTATATATAAAGATACATAATTATATTCTCATATATCATATTATTTCATTTTTATCATTTTTAAATAAAAATGGTAGTTTTTATACATATATATATATTTCTAAAATTATTTATTTATATATTTAATCATTTATTTAATAATTTAATTGATTATTTAATCAAAGCAACTTTTTACATTTTTGAGGATCATACACTTCCTCAGCCCTTCCTCAGTGTTATTGCAGCAGCCCATGGGACTTTTTTCTACTTTTTAGTAACTCCTTTTAGTAATTTTTTAGTGTTTAGTGCAGCTCTTGTCATGTTGGTCTGATGCTGAAGCTCTCTCATGTCTTTTGTTTAAGCGTGTGATTTGTGACACTGCTGTTATTGGAGTGCAGTTGTGGTCGTGTGGGCAGGAAACAGGCACGTTTAGTTTCAGCCCGTCCCAAACTACAAGAAAGCAATGAAAAAAACAAATCACGTGCCTTACTGACAACCACTCTCACTGCAGACTGTAAAAAAAAACTGACTCAATACGACACGGCTTCTGTTTCACTCTCACACCATCAGTCTGCTGCACTGTACGCTCAGGTTACATTTAATACACTACTGCAATGACTTCATGACTTCATTGCCACTGAACCCAGCATACAGAAATCACAACCTTCTCTAGAAGATCTCACGTTTCTCTCACCAATGAGACACCGATGAGGTCAATTGAGAGCAAAGGATGCTTGAATCTCCAGCTTCTACGAGAATAAAAGCACACTAATGCCACTAATGTAAGAGGTCTTAACAATGCAACAATATATGTGACAACACCAAAATCTGCTAAAATGATGTAAAAATGATATCTCAATATGAACTCAAATATCAAATGTTCTGGGCTTATTTACATTCATTTCATAGCTTTGTTAAACTGCATCTTTTTATTTATCCTAAACAATACAAGTAACATCTGAGAAAAAATGTGATATTTGAGTAGAATAATAACTGAGAACTCCTGAGAAATTACAGCTGGCATTTAAACATTTAAAGGTAATAAACATCACTGATTGTTGTTTAATTTTGCTTTGGTTTTGCTAATAAAATCAGCGTTAATATTCAAAGGATTTGACAAAATTTATGAACTTAAACACATCAAATATTTGCTTTTCTCTGTTTTTATGTAATTAAAATAAAAAATACAAAATATAAACATTAATATGTAATTGCATATATTTATTATTACTATTATATATAGAAATACAGTTTTTTATATACAACTATATAATTGTACATATTATTATTGCTACTACATAAAATAAAAATATAGATAAAATTATATGAACAAATTTGTATAAATAGATACACATTTTACATATGAAGAGTTTATTTGCAAAAACAGATAACTCTGTTTTTATTTTTTCTTTAAATCATGTTTTTTTATTATGTTATCATGGTTTATTGTTTTAATGTGTTAGTTGAATTTTCTTTTTGTTATTTTATTTAATCAAAATAACCCAACTGTAGTTTGATTAAGATTCATTTAAATGCACAATGAAAAAACATGAGTTTTAAAAATGTTTTAAAAGTTATCTGTTTTTGCAAATTAACTCTTCATATATATATATATATATATATATATATATGTGTGCATTTTTTTATATTTGTATCATTATAACCTTTTTACAATCATTTAGCATTCAATCATATTTCAATGAATGTTGTTACATTGTTTTTCAAAATTATTTCAACCACATTTTAACACTGGCCGGTTAGTCATGAGCCAGCTGGGGTGACGTAGTATTATATTCACATAATACAATAGTTATCACGTCTTTCATATGAACATTAAATTTTTCGGAAAGGCTTTATCATAGGAGAACTTTTGAAGTTCTTCTGTAAACCGCATACGTACTTTAAGGAACCCAGGAGGCTTTAGTACTCACGATGAGCCTGATGTGAGAATCAGAGACTCAAACATATGAAAATAAATGAGAATAAATGTCATCTCTACTGGTGACTTCTGATACAGTGAAATCAGTAATCTGACTGCTGCCATCACAGAATATTGTTGAATGAATATGGGTTGAGAATTGTGTTAAATGAGCTAAAGATTAGCGGCTAACAGAGGTGCAGCGTTCTGGAAAGTGTGTGTGTGTGCGCACTTTTTGCACACTTGCACAAAAACACAACTCAAGACGTCTTGGGTCTGCGGCTTGTCCTGCAGAAAAGTAACACTTCAGCTCAGAAACTCACAGTTCTCACCAGAACGCTCAAAATAACCTGCAGCGCTGGAAACAGCAAACGCGCGCACACAAACGCTCTGAACGCTCACCAATGCATGCAGACACAAAGAAAGCACAAAAATAGTCCAGCAGAGTGAATTTGGGATTGAGATGGAAGTGAAAAGCACGCCTGAATATGAGAGTGCTGTAAACACAGCCGTGACAGTGTTAGCAGTGAACGCATGTGATTAGTCACGGCTGGCGTACAGTACTGCTGCTGTTCTGATGATGGGTTAGTTAGGAACACCAATACCTAAAGCACATACACTCAGATTATAGATTCAGACATTTCCTAAAGGGGTTGCTAGCTTTGTGGCTGCTTGGGTGTTGCTATGCAGTTGCTATGTGGCAGTTTCTATGGTGTCCTATGTAGTTTCTAGGGTGTTGCTATGAGGTTTGTCAGGGGGTTCTAGGTGGTTGCTAGGGCATTTCTATGTGTTTCTAGGGTCTTCTGGCTCTAGGGAGTTGCTATGAAATTGCTGTGGGGCTTTGGGTGGTTTCTAAGGTGTTGCTATGCAATTTTTGGGGTGTTCTGGGTGGTTGCTAGGGCATTTCTATGCATGTCTATAGGGTCTTCTGGCTCTAGGGAGTTGCTATGCCATTGCTGTGATGTTCGGGGTGGTTACTAGGGTGTTGTTTTACAATTTCTAGGCTGTTATGGGTGTTTCTGTGGTCTTATGGCTAGTGGGAAGGGCACTGCTACTGTATGCAGTTGCTAAGTTGTTGCTATGCGATTGCTAGGGTGTTCAGGGTGGTTCCTATACAGGTAGTCAGGGGTTCTGGGTGGTTTCTAGGACATTTCTACAGGGCCTTCTGGCTCTAGAGAGTTGCTATGCAATTGCTGTGGTGTTCTGGGTGGTTGCTAGGGCATTTCTATGTGTTTCCATAGTGTCTTCTGGCTCTAGGGAGTTGCTAAGCAATTGCTGTGGTGATCTGGGTGGTTTCTATGGTGTTTCCAGGTTCTTATGGCTAGTGGCAAGGGAACTGCAACTGTATGCAGTTGCTAAGTAGTGGTTATGCAATTGCTTAGGTGTTCTGGGTGGTTCCTAGAGTGTAGCTATGAGGGTTGAGAGGTGTTCTGAGTGGTTCCTAGGGTGTTTCCGGGGGCGAATGGCTAGTGGGAAGGGCACTGCAACTGTATGCAACTGTAACAATGTTGCTGTGTAGTTTGTCAGGTGGTTGCTAGGGCATTTCTGTGTTTCTAAATTATTCTGGCTCAAAGGACTTGCTATGCAATTGCTATGGTCTTCTGTGTGGTTGCTAGGCTGTTATGGGTGTTTCTGTGGGCTTATGGCAAGTGGCAAGGGCACTGCTACTGTATGCAATTGTGAAGTTATTGCTATGCAGTTGTTAGGGTGTGTGCAGTTGCTAGTGTCTTCTGGCTGGTTGCTAGGACACTGCTACATGGTTGCAAGGATGTTTTGGGTAGTTGCTAGAATGTTGCTAGGAGGTTGTTCTGTGTGGTTTCAAGGACACTGCTAAGTGTTCTGGGTGGTTGTCTAACATTGTTTTGCTGTTGCTAGGGTGTTCTGGGTGGTTGCTATGGCATTCCTATGATGTTGCAAGGTTGGTTACTAGGATATTGATATACATTTGTATGCAGTTTCTTGGGTGCCCTGGGTGGTTTCTAGGTTCTTATGGCTAGTGACTAAGGCTTTGCTATGCAACTGACAGGGTCTTGTGTTTAGTTGCTAAGACACTGCTAGAGTATTCTGAGTGATTGCTAGAGCATTTCTATGCAGTTTCTCTGGTCTCCTGGAGCTGATTAATAACACCATTGTCATATAAAGAACTACTGTACAGCTAAAATTGAAACTGTATTCCATAAAGCACTATATAAATAAAGGTGACCTGGCTTGGTTGCTAGGGTGTTACTATGCAGTTGCTAAGATGTTGCTAGAGTGTTCTGGGTGGTTGCTAGTTCTCAAGTCAAATGAATCCACTCATTCTGGATATTCACAGTAAGTCTGCTGGATATGTTCTAATTAAACTGAGCACTAGTAACAGTGCTGCTTGACTTCATAAAATGATGCCAGTAGTAAAGAGCTTCCCTGTGTGGATTTGTGCATGTGTGTGTGTGTTTGTGTGTGTTGGTTCGGCCCCTGCTGCCCGTGTCCCTCTCTGGCACTCGTGCATTGGCACCGAGACATCAGGCACCCCCGCCGGTCCGCTTGGCATCTCTGCGGCCCCTCAGGGCTTGGTCAGCACCCGGGTGGGAGTATTTCCAGTCCCCAAGGAGGACGCGAGGGGGAGGGTCCTGCTCCCCGGGGAGACACCAGAGAGCCAGAGTCCAGCGCAAGACAAACCCATCTGCCCTAGAGAGCATGCCCATCGCACACACACACACACACAATGCCACCACATGGAAACAACCAACTGCTGTCCTACAAAACCATCTCATTAGTTTTACTATGTATGTTGGTTCTTCAGTGAGAGCAGCTTTATTCCTGAATCCCCTAAATAATTAGTGTTGCTGAGCCCAAAGTATTCTTCAGCCATACTTTGCAGACACCATCCGCATGTAGCCCAATTTTTGTGTTTTCGCTCGGACAGTCCACATACAACAGCACAGACAGAACAAGTCCACTAGGGGCTACAAACTCATGTCAAACTTGTCCATCCGCACGGTTCAGTATACTTTGAAAGCTCTGCGGACACGGCTGTGTGCGAGACGGAGCGAAAACTTATGGTTCGTTTTCACCAAGTGATACAGTGCAGTACAGTACCGTACGGTACAGTTAGATCTGCAATTATTTCCATTTCCATTGTCAGAAGTTGTGAATGGTACCAAAACAGCAAACCATACCATACCACTCTTTTGGGGTACCTAGCACTGTAGTTCAGTACAATGTTACGCTTTCTTCTTCACGCGAGAATGACGTCAATGATGACTGCGAAACTCCTGAAGTGTTTCCAGCTAACTGTGCCTTATGCATCAGACGTTTAGTCAACATTCTGTGGGAGTGACGTCTGAGGCTGAGACTATGTACTGTACTGATCCATACCGCTCTGTGGAAACAAGCCATCAGAAAAAGAAGCATACCTGGGCCTTTAGGTAGACTAAATCCCAAAGTATACTTCAACCGTGACACAATTTTTGTCATCAGAAGTGTCTGCAACCAGGGCTGCACAATAAATCGCATGCGATATCCATGCGCATTTTGCCAGTAAAGCCGATTCTGTAGTCGGCAGTAAATCTCCATCACGTGCATGCTTTCAGATACACAGAGCTGTAGTTCACCGACAAGCTACGCAAAACCACACAGACGATTTCATCGATATTATACATCGATATCAAATCATGCTGCCATAATAAAGTTGCTTGCATAGCTTCTCGGTGAACTACGGCTGTGTAGTAACATAAATGCTGCTAAATCTGACAGCACGTGTAAATACCAAATTTAATAACATGCAGGGCTCGACAATAAGGAGTGCCCGATGGCCAGGGGCCAGCGTGAAAAACGCTCGGGACAGTTGACGAATATGTCACTGGCCTGATCGGGCCACTGCACGTCGTCACGAAACTTTATAATTTGCACGTGTTTTTTAACCTTGATAATTTCAAATTTTAAGTGATCACAGAGAGACGTGTCTCTGATGGAAAAATAGCCTACAAAAGTATTAGCTTTGTAGCTTCAACAATGATCAATACATAATTTGTACAGTGGAGACAGATGCACCGATCGACCGGACATATTTCAACCGATCTCTTGTTCTGGGCTTGCACAGAACAATGTCATGTGTGTAGAAATATGACAAACTCTTTAGACATCCGTTAACAGAGGCCAAAAACGCTGCTTTGTTTACAGCGGTAACCATAGAAATGCAATATCACTATTATTCCATAAGTGCCACCTCCTGGCAAAGACTGAGTTTGCGTTCTTTCCGTCTGTCTGCTGTTTTTCCCTAAGGCATCTTTTTATTTTTAATAAAATATTAATAATTAAATTTTTTTGAACAAACAAATAATGTATGGACTTTAGTTGGGCTAATAGGTTTAGGAATCGAGAATTGTACAATTTTATTTGGTATGTCAAATTTTGGTGTCATGTAAGCTTATTTATTAAAATAAAATATAACATGAGTCAAAAACAATGATAACAGCAACTATTTAATTTTTTTTGTGGTAGGGCCAGTGAAAATTTTGACTGGGCAAGTGGGTCAGGGCCAGTGGAAAAAATCCTTAGCGTTGAGCCCTGACATGTTTTTACTTTAAACTCACTTCATAACTTCAGTCGAGTGATTGAAATAAATCCTTCTGTCAGATGATGTGGCTTCTTACACAGAATAAGGCACCCAACATATTTTATAGCATTCTAAGCAGTAATACGTCACGATTTATTGTACAGCCCTGCTTGCAACCCCATTTTTTGCGTCCACATGGATGGTCCGCATACAACAGAGCAGGCGTGAGGTGAATGTTGAGACAAAACAAGTTCAATAGGGGCTACAAACTTAAGTCCAACTCATCCATCCGTGTTCATCCACAGTTTAGTATACTTTGAAAGCTCTGCAGAAACAGCTGTGTGCAAGATGGAGCAGAACACGAAAAAGCATACTTAGTAAAGTCAATCATCTCTACTACTAATAAAGCACTAGCTCACCTGCTCCACCAAAAATGTGTCCCACAGTCATATATTGACAGAGGGACCCGAGTCGAATCTAGACAACAGAAGATCACAGAGACGCAAGCGGGGACTCGCTGACAAAAAGTGAAACACGACATGGGATCTCCAAAACGAAACTGTGTGTGTGTGGGAAGGTGTTACCACGGGGGCTTCCGTGTCAACTCTGTGCACCAACAGAAGTAATCAAACTTTATCTGTGCAGAACTCTAACCTGCAAATTAGACACATCCAACTCTGGTTGCTAGCGTGTCCAATTTGGTTGCTACAAGATTTCTGGGGTGTTTAGTTTAGGGTGTGTATTTGCTTGGACACTGTTGAGGTGTTCTGGGTGGTTGCTAAGGTATTGCTATGATGTTGCTAGGTTGGTTACTAGGACATTGATATACATTTGTTAGAGTGGTTTGGGTGGTTGCTTGGTTGTTACTAGGAGAGATTTCTGTGTGATTGCTTGGATGCTGAAAGGGCACTTGCTAAGCCATTCTGGGTGGTTGCTAGGGCATTGCTATGCAGTTACTAGTGTCTTCTGGCTGGTTGCTAGGACATTTCTACATGGTTGCAAGGATGTTTTGGGTGGTTGCTAGAATGTTGCTAGGATGTTGGTCTGTGTGGTTTCTAGGACACTGCTAAGGTGTTCTAGGTGGTTGCCTAGCATTGCTATGCTGTTGCTTGGGTGTTGTGTGTGGTTGCTAGGGCATTGTTATGATGTTGCTAGGCTGGTTACTAGAATATTGATATACATTTGTTAAGGTGGTCTGAGTGGTTGCTTGGATGTTACTAGGAGATATTTCTGTGTGGTTCCTAGGATGCTGAAAGGGCGTTTGCTAGGCCGTTATGGAAAGTTGCTATGCAGTTGCTAGTGTCTTCTAGCTGGTTGCTAGGACATTGCTACATGGATAGAAGGATGTTTTGGGTGGTTGCTAGAATGCTGCTAGGATGTTGTTCTGTGTAGTTCCCAGGACACTGCTAACATATTCTAGGTGGTTGCCTAGCATTGCTATGACGTTGCTAGGGTGTTGTGTGTGGTTGCATTGCTATGATGTTGCTAGGTTGGTTAGACAATGATATACATTTGTTTAGGTGGTCAGGGTGGTTGCTTGGATGTTACTAGGAGAGATTTCTGTGTGGTTGCTAGGATGCTGAAAGGGCGTTTGCTAGGCCTTTCTGGGTGGTAAGGTGTTCTAGGTGGTTGCCTAGCATTGCTTTGCTGTTGCTATGGTGTTCTGGGTGGTTGCTAGGGTATTGCTATGATGTTGCTAGG
>JAHKKF010532779.1:0-11935 GCA_019740295.1 Labeo calbasu
AAAAACAATTTCTTTACGACTGAAGAAAGAAAGACATGAACATCTTGGATGACAAGAGGGTGAGTACATTATATGTGAATCTTTGTTTTGGAAGTGGATTTCTCCTTTAATATACATGTCTTGACTACATATAATAATTGGCTTGTTTTTATTTTTTTAACCATCATTTATACTTTTCTACTCAGTTTTTTAGCTATCCTGTAGGTCAAACAGTAGAGCATTGTGCTAGCAATGCAATGGTCACAGGTTCAATTCCCAAGGAAAGCAAAAACTGATAAAAAAAAATTATATACCTTGAATGCAAAGTGAGAGACTTTGGATTTCAGCATCTGCCAAATGCATAAATGCACCCATTAAATGTTCCACTAATAAACTCCATCATTCAGTGGATCTCAGCAAAGAGTGTTTTCAACGCACTGAACAGGAAACAAGAGTTTTCACATGTAAAGTAACTTTCTTATTTAATGCATTGATTCTAAGTGAGAAATAAGACTGCAAAAAAAACTTTGCATAAATGATAACTTAAAAAATGTATTTTGATCATTTATTTCAAAAATCTGAAATACAGAAACATATAAAAGCTGATTTCACATCAATTATCAGACTTAATCATTATCAATATCATCGTAAAAATAATATTGGTTGATCTCTACGACTCCTTCAGCAAATGACTTACAAAATGAGGAACTTCAGAGGAATTTGCCATAAAGGTGAACAATATTTGTTTTTTATATAAAGTTTAAAGTATCAGATCAATTGTAAAAACAGTTGCATGCTGCCAATAACAGCCTTAACCGAAGTAATCCCATTTCAGCATAAACATGCACATATTTTTCATGCATTAGTGAAAAAGCTACATTTGCACCTCACTTACATACCAATGCAATGCATATTTTAACAACATCAATCACTACATGCAAAAGCTTAAGGATGTCAGCAGCATGAGCATGGGCTGACTACACAGAACAGTTCAGTTTAAAAATGAACACCTTTTTGAGGTTGGAGAGAGAAAATAAGTCAAAATGTAAGTGTTTTCAAACTTTAACAATGACTGAGAATTTGGGGTATCATAGTAGTATTCGAAATGAAATTTGAAAAGAACCTCTACACTATTTTTGCCATCATATGCACGTTCTATTCGGTTATAATGTCTAGGTAGGCAGCTGAGAAGATTTTGAAACACAGCCATTATCCCCATGTTCCCTCCAATAAAAGTAGCAAAGGGAGCTACGTTAACAACAAATAAAAATAAACAAAAAAATTAGGAGAAACATGGGTTAATCGACTGGGAAAGGAAAATGAAATATTAAAAAACTGTGCCAAAAATGCACATAAACAACGTATTCTATTATTACACACGCAGACATGGACGTTGCGTCTGGTCAAAACATCCAAATTGTGTCAGAACATGATCAATGAGTACACAAAACTATGTAATAAGCTGTCAGCTAAAAGTGTTTAACTCAAAACAAAAAAGGCAAAAAGCACGTAAAAAGGGTGTGAATGAGAAGGAGAAGGGGAAAAAGAGGGAAAGAAATCCCTTGTACGTCTCCCTCATAGTTCACAGCTGGAAGTCTGGGAGAGATGCAGCATTAGCGGCTAATGTGAGCTAGCTTAGCTACCATTGTTTTTACTGCCTTAAAATCCCGCTTTTAAAGCTCAAATCTCCGCGCCTCGCGCTGTTTTTAAGAGTCCCGATCGATTTTCTATTTTTCCCGCGCGGTTGGGATTTATTTCGAACGGCTGGCTTACCTGAAATAAAAATGAACTCCAGCTCGGCTCCATTGCAACACTTAAAAAAATCTGCAGGAAACCTACAAGAAATCTACAACAAAGCAGCTAAACATGGCAGCTGCTACAACTTCCTGTAACCCCGAGGGCCAAACCATTTCATCTGATATACGCGCTGCTGCTGCTGCTGAGATTCTGCCAGCTCACTCCATCACAGCACTGCACTCACAAAACACACTTTAGAGCAGCGATACTTTTTATTTTTGATCGAACATTTATGGATTATATCATTAAACGACTTTTAACGCGACAAAACGAAAGTGAATGTCAACGATGTTTCTTAAATGAATATGCATATTTAAGGTGCTATATAAACAACTGACTTTAAGTCAGATTATTTAAAAAAATGTAAAAACATTAGACATTTATTTATTTACTTACCTACCTACTATTAATTGCATTATGAGGAAAAAATATATTATAATAATAATAATGTACAATAATATATGTTAGCATATATATATTCATACACACAAGTACACTAGAAGTACAGTACACAAGATTATGTATATGGAGTAACCGAGACAGATGTCGAGGTGGTGCAAATTGTGTTTTACTCTAGATATTGTGTGTCAGGGGCAGATGGTGAGGTAGTGAAACATTGACAATGTGCAAAATGCTAACTGTAAATTGCATCTGTCTGTCTTTTGTTTGCTTGCATTTTTTTTTTTTTTTTTTGCTTAATTAAAAAAATAATCATGATGTAGCACAGCAGCTGCAACTGTAACTTTAAAGTTGTCAACTTGGCAGCTGTTTCCTTGCCATGATTTTGAAGTGCTGTATTGCACTTAAAAACTATATTTATATCCTTAAATAGAGCTCGGTAGAAACTGATTACATGTCATCTGGATTACGTAATCAGACTCCAAAAATTATGTACTTGTAATTAGATAAAATTACAGTTTAAAATACTCAGAATAAGACTAGTTACTTTTTTATGGATTACATGATTACATATTGTTTACACAGTAGCAGTAAATTATTCATAATTTATTGTTTCTCCAATGTCTCTTTTTCATCTTTTCATATTTCCTTTCTAAAATAGCCTACTGCTTATATACTCTCAGAAAATCTTCCAGTTTTGTCAACATTGACACAAAGTCCAGTCATTAGTCAGGTAGCAGTCAGCTACACAGCATTTGACCACTGCTTTGACTACTGATAAACACATTACATTTTTATTTTAAATATCACTCTGTAGGTTAACCATGTATTTCTATATCTTTGGAAGGCTTTTGTCTTTTAAACACATTAAAGTGCACAAATTCACAAATATTTTTTGTCATCTGATCCTCTTTGAACTAATATATTTAATTGAAGAGGACCTGAGATTTTAAAATATATATTTTTAATAATTAAGTATCACATTTGCATGTTCACTGGTTCTCTGATGTTGGTTATGGTCACATGACATGCACGTAAACAAATATAGCAATATTTAATTTTCTTAGCAAGTTTTTTATTTTGATTGACATTAATTAATAATTAATTTTAATTGAGCATTTTTATGATTTAATTATTAGCCTTTCATTAAAATCATAAACCCCCTGCAGTTCCTTCACAAACCCCAGTTTGTGATGCAGTAAAATGTTTAATGCACTTCATGTTGTTATTAACAATAAATGGAATATGTTTTCTTACTTTTTGTATTTTTATGTCAATATGATCCTATTTTAATCAATGTGATAAAGTAATCTAAAAGTAGTCTTATTATATTACCTAAAATGTGTAATGTAATGGATTATGTTACTCCCTACATTTTTGTCATGTAATTTGGAATCAGTAACGGATTACAATTTGTAAGTAATCTACCCAGCTGTCCTTAAATCAAAAGAGTTCACAGAGTTTACATTAAATCTCAAAAGCTCTAAATAAGATTTTCAAGATTAAATCGAGTTATTATTTTAACAGACTGCTGGTTTTGCTTGTTTTGACTCAAAGAGTGACGTAATGTGTTGTGTGTTTACAATACATTTCACCATTAGGAAGCCTGAGTCTTGACAATAATTTAATAAGAAAAAGATGAGTGTAACTGGTCTGTACTTGGATTAAATATAGTTTTATACTGTGTATATGTTCAACTATGTATCATACAGAAAATAATTTCATTAGCTTTCACACTCAAAGCAGGTATAGGACAAAATCTCTCATGAATTAGCATTGTTTCCTCATTCCAGCAGGTTCTCCTGAACAATTTGTTTGACTGTTCAGGGACATTCAGAGATGTTGCATCCCATTGTATTTTTAAATCTTTGTGACATTGTACATTGGGACTCTTTGTCTGAATACAGTACAATGAGTGTTTGGATAGATGCCTGTGGTCAGCCCATTTCCCCCAGCTCACTCACTGAGGTCCTTTCCTGGTGACAAACAGATTTTTTTTTTTCAAATGTAGCAATGCAAATTGCATTTTTTGCCCATTTTGTCATTTTTGTAGACAAATTATCCAAAGGTAAGTGTTTTTCTTGTCTATATTATTATATTAATCAATATAATGATCATGATGTTGTACACTTTCACTGCATGAGTGAGCCATTTTGTCGTCCTACCAAATTAAATAATGATTGTAAGGAGGACATACAGATAGTTCAGGATAAGAGGGCCATTTTTCCTGAGTTAAAATGTTCCAATTTACCTAAATTCACTTCTATGTAGATGACACAAATAATAAAGAAGTTTGATTAACCTTAAATACATTACAAACTGAAATTTTCGGAAATATTGTTTTTAAACTGTCTGTAATTTATTTAACTCTCTTAAAACTACAATTCATCCAAAACTTAAAAACTTGCTAAAAATGTATTATTTGTTATTAATTTATTCAGGCCATCCAAGATGTTGGATGTTACAGTTGTAATGCTGTAGAAATTATAGTTTAATTATGGTTTAAAGTTAAAATGCTGTAATGATGGATTTGTTTCTTACAGACACACCGCTTTTTACTTTTGAATTCATGTTGTAGATTATTGTGATGTTTTTATTAGCTATTTGAACTGTCATTCTGACGGCACCCATTCACTGCAAGGATCCATTGGCGAGCAAGTGATGTAATGATGATGTAGTGATGTTAAATTTCTCCAAATCTGTATCTGCATTTTGGGTGGTTTGAGAGTACATTTAGCAAATTCTCATTTTTATGCAAACGATATACAATTTCATGTAACATGTTTAATGACAACATAATAGAATGTGCCTTTGCACTATTTCCTCATTGTCTCCAGATTAAAAAATGGGGGACTGGTCAATTCTCGGCCGCTTTCTAACAGAGGTTCAAAATCATTCGACGGTCATCGGTAAGATCTGGCTGACAGTCCTCCTGATCTTTCGCATCCTGCTGGTGACCCTGGTCGGAGACGCCGTGTACAGCGACGAGCAGTCTAAGTTCACCTGCAATACCCTGCAGCCGGGCTGCAACAACGTCTGCTACGACACTTTCGCCCCCGTCTCACACTTACGCTTCTGGGTCTTTCAGATTGTGCTGGTGTCAACACCTTCCATCTTCTACATCATCTATGTGCTGCACAAAATCACCAAAGACGAGAAGCTGGAGACCGACAAGGTCCAGGCAGAAGCTAAATACCCCGTAGGAGACTATTCTGGGCGGCTGGAAGGGGACGGTGTCAGATTGGGATATGGAGCCCAGGGAGAAGAATGGGGTGGGCAGGATGAGGAAAGTGTAGAGCAAAGTCTGCTGCAGGAAGATTTCGGTGAGGTCAGCAAGGATCCAACCACACTCTCCAGTCAGGTTCTCCTCATCTATATTGTTCACGTCCTGATCCGCTCCGTCCTAGAGATCACGTTTCTTGTTGGTCAGTACTACCTGTTTGGATTTGAGGTGCCTCATTTGTTCAGATGCGAAACGTACCCTTGTCCGACTCGGACTGACTGTTTTGTGTCACGAGCCACAGAGAAAACCATTTTCCTTAATTTTATGTTTAGCATCAGCCTGGGTTGTTTTCTTTTAAACATTGTGGAGCTTCACTACCTTGGTTGGGTGTACATTTTTCGCATGCTGTGTGCTGCCTGCTTCCTGTGCTTTAGGCCAGAGAGGGAGCTGTATTCGCAACGCAACCCTTTGCTGCTACGCCTCAGACATTCAATGCGAAGCAGGCTGGTCCTGCAGTCCCCCACAACCACCCTGTCTGAGGAAAAAACGGGGACGGCTTTGCTTTCACACGGCCCAGCCATTTCCTTCGAGACCGACTCTACTCTTGAATGCACCTCAAAGAGGAACCCAGAAGAGAGGGAACGCATGAGGATGAAATTGGCCAGCATGGCTAGATTTACTGGCAAAAAGTCCTGGTTGTAATGTGTGTTGATGGTTTTTATTTTCTTTCATTACACAAGCTCATTGTAAAGTTCAGTTTGAGGCCTGTTTCATAGATCTTGAACATATTAACAAGTTAACGCTTTCACAATGCATGCAGCAGTTGTGTGTCCAAGAAGAAGCACTGAAAGTCGACTTTCAGCACATTACATGCTGAAATTATTAGGAAAGACTGATTTTTGAAATAGAGGCTTTTGAATTATAGCAACCTATTAACCTATTTATTTACAATAATTTAATGTCAGAAATCATGTAAAAAATCAGCCCAGTGTATTATGTTAATATGAAGTTTCTGTACTGATTTTAGATGCGGTTCAGTTGTGTTTTGATTTACGCATTGCATTGTTTTAGGGTTGTCTGTAAAATGAAAGCATACTGGTAATTCTCTACAGGGATATTATCCGTTTTTTACGAGTGTTTTTTCCTACATAGTAACCCAATAACTCATTCTGAGTGTCTGGCTCAAAACGAGCCCACAGGATATGTGAAACAGGCCTAAAAGCCTTTGGTGATTTAATATGTTGTTGTGATCTTGTCAGTTAAGCTTGTTTTGAGTTGAGTTGTTTTGTCATGTTGTAATGTTCGATGCCATTTTGTGTTTTATTCAAATTCTTGCAATGCACGACCTAAAAAAGTCAAACCCTTTTAGAGCTTTGATTATAAATCAAGATACGCACCTTTCAAAACTTTTGAAATGTCATAAAAATGAATATTATATATTCAGCTAAATGTCCGAATGTGACCATCAAATTATACATGTATATTACATCTCCTTAATTGTATTATTACTTGACTTATTTCACTAATGATATCCATGAGATAATGATTGTTTATTTTCTTTTTGACTCTGAGACGCATATGATGCCAGTGCTTTATCCACGCATTTAATTAGGTTGATCTGAGTGTTTATTTAGATTCATATAGAGTGCAAATTCTGTATATGCACTGGACAGTGAGAGATTGCTTGATACTCAGAAAAAGCTCATTTTTTAATGTATATACATTTTTATTTTTTGAGAAATTGAAAAGTAAATATATTTTAAGCTGCACTTCTCTTAGATCTTGTAGCATTTTTTCCTTTTAAAAATAGGGAATATAGTTTCAGTTCAAATCTATTCACCAATGTATCCTGAAAAAAAAAAACTATCATGGTTTTCACAAAATATTAAGCAACACCACTGTTTTTAACATTGATAAAAATCATAAATGTTTCTTGATCAGCCATCACAGATATAAATTACAATTTAAAATATGTTAAAATAGAAAAAAGTATATTTTAAATTGTAAATGTGAGTGTGAAAGACTTCTTTCAAAAACATTAAAACATTTGGTAACACTTTACAATAAGGTTTCATTAGTTAATGTATTAACTAACATGAACAAACAATGAACAATACATTTATTACAGTAGTTATTAATCTTTGTTAATGTTAGTTAATGAAAATACAGTTGTTCATTGTTAGTTCATGTTAATTCACACTGCATTAACTAATGTTAACAAGCACAACTTTTGATTTTAATAATGCATTATTAAATGCATTTAACATTAACTAAGATTAATAAATGCTGTAGAAGTATTGTTCATTTTTAGTTCATGTTAACTAAAGTAGTTAACTAATGAAATTTATTGTAAAGTGTTACCAAATATTTTAACAACCCCTAACTTCTGAACAGTTGTGTATGCTTATAGGTTTTGTCCATCACCAAAAAGAAAAAAAGGGCACTTAACATAGAACAATGCATGGAAAATGATTTACAGAAACATTTCCAAAAGCATGTACCATCTTCATTAGCTCATCACATAGTCAATGGCTTATTTTACATTTAGAATGAAAAAGAAGGAAAATAGAAACAAAAACACATAAAATGATAAACAAAAAAAGTTATATTACCCTGAATTTAAAAGATACCACACACTAACAACAAGAGCTGACCTCCTCGGCTACTGACTTCTCTCCACCAGGCCATAGGGGGGCACTGTTTATTTTGGATCCCATTTTAACAGCTTCATTCTGAACGCTCTCCGTCCCGACCCTCTTCTGGATTTCAGAGGCCATTGTTAAAAATGCCTTCTCTACATTATTTGCGTTCTTGGCACTTGTCTCCAGGAATGGGATTTTGAGTGATTCAGCAAATTCCTGAAAACAGTACAATTATCAGCTTAGATCTGCCATTCCTAAAATAGAGTTTACCATAAGTTTGCATGAGCACAAGGCTTACCTTTGCTGTAGTAAAGTCTACCACCTTTTTGGAGGCAAGGTCACTCTTATTACCCACTAGCAACTTGGAGACATTTTCACAGGCGTAGCGATCAATTTCTTCTAACCATTGCTTCACATTGTTGAAAGACTCCTGTAAAAGCAAAGTACTTCATTTAACATTCTCTGTACTTAAAATGCTATAACATTTTGTAATATTTAAAAGACTTACCTGCTCGGTGACATCATAGACAATTATAATTCCATGCGCCCCTCGATAATAGCTTGATGTTATTGTACGAAATCGCTCTTGTCCTGCTGTATCCCACTTCAGGACAGAAAAACACATAAAACATGTTACAAAAAAGAACAACAAATATGTTGTTTCTAAAAAGATTAAGAAGATGTGAGTATATCATTCGTCATCCAAGCATTTAGGGCCTTTTTGCTCATCTGCAATACGTCTACAGGACGTTTCCAATCAGATGTCAAATAGATGTTTATTACATGTCTTTAAGATGTTTATGATTTAGAATGTATGTAAAACTGACATCTTACAGACATCTTTCAGATGTTTGTACACAGCAGATGCTTTTCAGATCAAGCAATCTTTACCAGACATCTTGCAGACATACGTGTGCTACCTGGGTAGTTATGTCTGAATATAAATAAAGAGTTCAGATGCAAAAGCCTCTAAATCCATCAGTTTTCTTTAAAATAAGCATTTTTATCAGGCTCCTATGAATAGGTTTCTATGTAAGTACTGGCACTTCTAACGGAGCCGAGGCTGGGATTTAGCGAGTTTGAAGTAAAAGTATTTGATGGACGTATACTATGCGTCAAAAGCATTTACTCAGTATCATTATCTTATTTTTGACCGAGGTGGCTTTTAGCTGGTTTTGCATCTGAACTCTTCAAATATACATAAATGTCTGTAACATCTATACTCACAATCTGCAGTTTAACAGTCTTCCCCTCCATTTCGATAGTTCTGATTTTGAAATCTACTCCAATAGTGCTGATGTAGCTCTCTGTATAGGTGTCATCCTTTTGGAATAAATTGTTTGTCATTAACAGAATTATCAACTTGCTTTATAATATAGAATGATGGACACTTCTTTCATAACAAATTCTTAAAAAAATGTTTTACACTGATAAAAAACAACCAGCACATATTTGAAACATCATGACAGTGAGTAAATAATAGAAAGAATTTCAATTTTTGGGTCAACTACTTTAAATGAACTTTTAAACCAAAAAAAATATGTGTAAAATATCTAGCTTACAGCAAAACGTAGAAGTAAACATGACTTTCCTACACCGGAGTCCCCAATCAGCAGCAACTTGAACAGGTAGTCACTAAGAAAACATTATAATATTATTAACATTTTATGTTACTGTACTAGCATTCATGCTAAATTTAAGCTGCATTTTTATTTGCTTATTAATTGTGGGCACAGTTGATAATACTAACATTAATAGCACAAGAGGCCTCCTCTATTCACTGTAATTGAAAAAAGTCTGTCGACCGTTGGCAACACAATGTATTGTAAACAAACAAAAAAAAAAAACACTAGCACCACAATACAGCAGACAAGCAATCATAAGAGCCGTGACTAGGCTACTTACTACTCGGGATTCATCCTTAGGGTTATTAATAGCAGGATGCTGTGTAAACGTGTTTCAGCTCGACTATCTTTGTTCAGCTGGTTTCTGTCCTTGGAAATGCAAACAGCAACAACCGTGGCAATAGTGAACCCAGATACAGCTCCATCATTTATTCAAGCCTTGATCAGGTTACAAAGGCCATTACCTGTTTCTTAAAGTTGCAAGCCTGCAGTAGTGACAACAAGGGTGATAACGATAGCATACAGAAAAGCATGTTGATTTCTGCTAAATTAGGAAGCCATGAAGTTGTCCACGAATTATGTAACTGTACCAACAACTCTACCCAACATAATGTTATTGTAGTGTTAAGTTAATCACTAAAAAGTAAAAATACACAAAAAGTTATAAAGCTAATAAAATTAATATTAACAGGTAAGAAAAAATTGTGAACCCAAGACATCACTCGTAACCTAACTTGTATTAGCAAACTATTACCGCTAGAGGACGCTGAATAATAAGAGAGAACCCACCCATCTCATTGCTGTTAAGTATTAGTCAATGCAAGGTATTACATTAAAAAAGGTAGATATGTTTTGTTTTAGAAATAGTGGCTGAAGATTATAGCCACAAATGATGAAATAACATACAATCTAAAGTACTTTTTTTTTTTTGCTTCACCCTTTATGAATGTCATGCTGAACGTTTTGATTTGTTTTTAGACTTTGAATGCTGAATAATTTGATCCAGACACACATTTTCAGGTTGATGTTACACAGTGTTGTTGCTATTATGATTTTATTGTCATAGTTTTGTTTTTACATTACAGTTGTTTATCTGTTAGAATTCTTTGCCATACAGTCATACGGAACAGTTGACAGCAATAATCTTGCTGCAAACAAATACAGTAACAACAAAACAATGCAGGCCAAGAGATCCAAGAGGGCCAATTAATGTGTTCCCTGGACGCTAATATACTCAAGAGGCCTACAGAAAACGACTTCATGAAGTAATGTACTACCAGGGTTGCTAACTTCTAAGTTCAGCTTGGAGTGAGATTTTTTTGTTTGTTTTGTTGTGGAGTGGGGGGTTGGGTTGGGGGGAGAGGGTGGCGATCTCGATTCCATATCTATTTATATGTATATACTATACATATAAGGGGATAAAAATGCAGCTGAATGTTTTTTTAGCACCATTTTAAACTTGGTTTAAATGCAGCATTTGCTTGCATTCATTGTGTGTATTATTAAAAAAGGATTTAAGTTATTAAACTTAATAACTTAATAACTTTATTAAGCTTTTTAAACTTAAACACATTCAAATGTCAACATTGGTTTGTTTGGAGAGCTCCGTGAATCACGTGACCGCGTGGCGGCGACGCCGGCGAGATCAAAGCTTGACTCAGTTCTGTTTTTCAATGGCTCTGGCATTAACAGAAGCCCTACACTTTACGATTTACGCCACATTAAGTGCGCCAAAACGGTATCCACAAGTTTCCTACGCCCCATGAGGCCTTGCGTCAAAAGTGGAAGCGTCTTCCGGTTCAAAGTAAACAAACGGGACGTGACACTCATTCATTCAACAGTTGACAGGAGCGACGGGCAAATGAAGCCTCCTGAAGCACCAAGACATTCCTCTGACTGTTTCGGGAAAAGATTAAAAGCTTCGAGAGTGTCGAAAACAGCGCGATCTGGTGGTTAGTGAAAAATAAAGCAGCCAAAAGCGCCGTCGGAAGAAGCATTCACCACAATTTCCATAGATCGGTCCATGTTATATGCACAAGTAAAAGCCTAACCATGTGTGTGTTTGTTTGTTGGATTTCTGACTCTGATAAATTAATTTACCCACTGAATAGTGCCATTAAATGTCAGTACGAATATCAATATGATGTAATAGAAGAATGATGTACACATATATTAATTGCATATATATGGCATATATTTAATTTTCCTGAAATAATTTGTATTCTTCATATTACTTGTATGACTGGGTATTTAAAAATGTAATTATTAAA
>JAHKKF010532779.1:11985-22327 GCA_019740295.1 Labeo calbasu
AGGACACGCAAAGTGAATCGCGCACATTACCGGACAGAAAGTGAGGCTTTTACGAAAGGGATTTCTACGTTAACAAGCCTCGAATCGAGGCTTCATATGGCATGCCCTTTAACACAAGCTGTGATATCTCGGTTCAAATATCTCATTTACTAGTTGACAGTCATCCAAGATTTAGCGATCCAAACTTGCTAATGATGTGGGAACACAAATTCGAAAAGCATATGTTGTGCATATAAGAACATAATGGCATCTCTCATAAAGATGTGCATCTTTACAAAGTAAACAATGGCCTAAAAAACACATTGCCTCTTCACTAATTAGCACGCAAATACCATTGGTATACATCCGCCGCCTCACCAGAAGTTGTACCCACGTTCTTTTTTATAGTAGCGCCCCCCGGAAACTTGTGGATAACGGTGTGTTCACACGGGGCGTCAGCGTCAGCGCTTCCCATTGACTTTGAATGGGTGATGTCAAGCGTTGCCGAAAAGAATTGTGGATCCGTCGGCAGCGCTTCACTGGCGTTGCTCGCGGCAGAAGTTGAGAACGGAAGCGTCAGCCAATCAGTTCGCCTTATGCAAATATACTAGTGCAGAGGCTAGCCAATCCCGTTCGGTGCAGACGCTGGCCAATCAGCGCGAAGCTTCAGACACGCCCTCCGTCAAGCGTTAACGCTGATGCCCTGTGTGAATGCACCGTAAGAGGTGATCGACCAATGCGTTCCAGAAATCAACAGATGGCTACATTGCTTAAGCTGCAAACACGTGTTTTAAATCGAAACTGCCTATTCTTGAGTCTGTTACTCATTTTATGTTATATTATTGTTTTTGCTGATTTTGTGCAATAGATGAATAACATTTATATGTTTTTTTTTTTGTTTGTTTTTTTTTTTATTTTATGTTTAGATATTTCTAATTTGCGATTCTTGCGAATCATTTTATTCTCCCGCATCCCGCCCGCACCCGCACTCATCCATCAAGTTTTGTCCCGCGCCGCACTTTGTTGCGTCGTGTCCCGCCGAAGTGTAGGTCTCTACTTCATCTCTTGGCTGCAACAAACCGTCGCTCTAATGTAAAGGAAAAGACGATCAGAGTAATAGTAACGAACGTGCGCGTGCATCATGTGTGACACTCTTGTTTATCAGAGTCGTACATTAGGCACGCATAAGTCCGCTATTGATTCAGAAACTGTTCGCGCTTTCGGGGCTCTGATCCCTAGTATTTTTGCGTGAAATTTCAAAACATTTGCGTAGCTGTCAAAAATGAATGTCCTGTGAGTGTTTTATAATGGATGCTCACCCATAGAGAAGGATCAGCTCAGTGGTGTTTATACACATATGAACATCAGCATCAACATATTTAGAATGTATTTGCTGTATTTTTCATTTGTATGTTTTATCTTATAATGGATACAAACAGTAGATATGGCAGTCCAGTACAAATGGACAGGTTTAGTGGAGTGGTCTTTTGGCATCTCCCTGTTGTCCTGTTTGGCAGGTTCACTTGCTTAGGAAAAAGTACTCTGAAGGAGTAACTCAGGAGCTTTAAATCTGTATATATGTTAAAAAGTTAGAACTGAGCAGAGGGTTTTCTTTTAAGTTAAAAAGTATACCCTTACTTTAAAGTTTGTTTGAATTTTAAGTTTTTTTTTTATTTTTTTATTATTATTATTTTATAACATGCATTAGAAGAATAAAAAGGCAAAACAAATGTTATGGTTAATAAAAAAAGGTTTAAAAATAAACACCTTTAGAGGAAATGTCAGGCATAGGGGGGCCTTGCAAAATTGACCAGAGAAGGAGGGGGGGCCCAACGTAAAAAAGGTTGAGAACCCCTGTTCTAGTACACCCCCAAAACGAAATCAAGACTTTGTAAAAGAGCAGAATAAAGGACTCATTTAACACGACTAAATTTGTATTTACCGTGATTTAATAAACACATTTTAGGTTGGTAATTCTAATACTTTCATTTCCCAGTTATTCAACGAGCAAATCAATTATATAGTGAAAGCGAGTAAAGAACATTTAGCCTACATTATCAAAGAACATTATCACTGACTTCAGTCTAGCATGAGTTGAAAAACTCTAAGAAAAAAAAAAAAAAAAAAAACCCTTGATAATCAAGCTGTATACACTGTGAAATGAATCACATACTCACATCGAACGCACATCTGCAAGTTGTTGCTTATTATGATAGAATTTGTGAGAGTGCAGAATTCATTCAGTGAACACGTGCACTAAACAAAACTTGACACTTTTCATTTTTATTTTCACTTTCACTTAATTAAATTGCTATTGTTTTCTTCTGGGGAACATGTATGTAGCTTCTAAAGGACATTACTAATCAGAACAATTCCCACCAATCATCCTGTTCAAAGGTTTACACCCCAGCTGCTAATGCAGTGTGTTGCCTTAGTGAAACATTAGTGAATATTTGCAGTTTTTGACCATCCAGGTGATAACACATAGTATTGAGAATCAGTATTAAGAATCAAAAATCAATTGTAATCTTTTGTGTAAATTATTGTTATTATGTAGTCTTGTGGTCAGTAAGTACATATCTATCTAGATATCACCAAAGCTCCCTCTATTCTGTTGTAGATTATTAAACTATTATGCTGCCTCAGAAGTCTGTCCGAATCAGTTTCAGGAGGTACCTTCATGCAACAAACATTGTATATTGCTTGATAAGGGAGAATAGCAACAAGTCACACAAGTGAGTCAACATTTGCATGAGTCACACAAGGCTCCCTCCCCTCTGACTCGTTAATTCAATTGACCCAGCACACGTCAACATTCAGTGAGTTCTACAGAGTACAGCGACCTCTCTGCAGAACATGACACCCCAACAGGACTCGTGACTGAGATTCAGAAGCACCTTTGTTGTAAAATTGCCATGAATCATGAATGTCAGAGCAAGAGGGTAACAATTACACTGAGACGTCTACGTTTTGCATTATTTTCCCGTTTTGCCTGAAGACAACAAATAAAGGACCAAAACTGATCACAAGGGAGGCTTTTTGGACAACCTGTACACAGATGTTTCATTCACAGAGAAAATTAGTCACAGAGTAAGCAAGCAGGGTTAATTGGTGTCCAAATCGATTAAGATCTTTCAGTGTAACTGCATTTATACACACATTGCATAAGCTGGCAAAATGCCACCTATGAAAAAATCACGTTTTCAAAAAAAAAAAAAAAACCTTTGCAATGCAAATAATGTTTGTGTTCTAATGCTGTTGTTTCACCTGTTAACACTAGATAATTTGTTATTCCTATGTTAAACTTTTATATTACATTTAATTATATTTCAGACAGCAGCAGTCACTTCACAGTAAACTAGTGTGGATGATGCTACACTGTGCCAATTTGTATAAACTATATGAGCTGCTTTGCATGCATTGCGAAGTAGAGATGCTGTCAATCATGAAATGTGTATCCAGGCAGAAAAAATATCTAAGCTGACATGACAGATGCAAAGCTAGGTGTCAGTGTTTCCATGGAAATGAATTTGGTCTGAGTCTGGTTCAGATTAAGAAGCAGCATTTAAATATGCCAAAGGATTACAACATTTAATTCCATGCCAATCCACCCTCGGATTAATCTAATGGAGAATAGTTTGTGATTATAAATAATGCATAGTTGTAGGTTTGAATCACTTTCTTCATCCTGCGGTATTATGCACTCTGCAGAATAGAAGATATTACAGTAAAAAAAAAAAAAAAAAAAATCTGTACCTACATTTTTGCAAAACTCCAAAAAGGTAGTTATACACACAGTCCACTACAGTTTCCATCTGAAATGACCACTGCTCACAGTAAAAAAAAAAACAACAACCTTTGTTCCTTTTCACACAAATTACTATACAGTTGCAGATTATCATTAAAACAAAGACAGTTTTTGCATGGTTACTTGATGTCCTCAAAACCCTTTTACATAGTGCATGATTTGTGAACTAATACATGCAGATGGGTTTTCTAAGATAATAAACTTGCTCGGTAACTCACCTGGTAGCTTTGCAATTGTGATGTGCAAAGTTTGAGTTTGAGCCCTGTGAAACATGGAAGCAAATTGTTTCATCAAATGCATTTTTATCTCATGCTTGCTTTCGATGCTTTATATTGGTAGGTGTAGGATGAGGTAGGTTTAGTTTAGATTCATTTCAAATGAGATTTAGTTATTTTTAAATACGAAAGAGCATTACCCTTTTAGTGTTACTCACTGGACATTACATGTTTGAACTGCTGTGATACAACATAACCAACCAACAAAAAACAACCTGAAAAAACTGGGAAGCCTATTTTGCTTGGATCACAGGTGATAGTCATATCCCTGCTGTAGCCCATGTGTACCCTCAGATGGTTATCGATGGAATTGCCTTTCGGCTTGCTGGAGGCTCCATCTTGAGATTTGATTGAGTTCTTCAAAGTCAGAGAAGCCGCCTTTAGATCATCTATCATAGGAACGTGGCTATCCTCAGGAGTGCAGGGAGAGATGTAGAACATGTGAGGAGCACACTCTCAGTTGACTCTGAGATGTTTGTTGCATTTAAATGAACAGTTGATCTAGAATGAACTTTATTCTGAAAAAGAATAGTCTATTGTGATTGGTCAATCATGGCATACAGTGGTCAGATATTTCCTAATATTCGACACTGACCTTGGCAAAACAATACATCAGTGCTTTCCCGTGGGTAACTGCAAATGGCCCTACTTTCATGTTTCTGATTTTTCACCCTACATCTTGTTTTATACAAATGTAACTGGAGTTATCTTGCATCCCAGTTATCAGCTGCAGTGAAAATGACCTCAAAGGACTTCAGTGCAATTTTTGCTGCGGCCAGCAGTTTTGTACACTGGAATATTAGACTATTTTGTATTAGCATTTCTCATTAGAATTTCTAAGATAATAGAAAAAAAAAAAGTATTTATTTATGCAGGAAGGTCTTATTTCGCCCCAAATCTGAGTGGCTCTTTTCCATTCATTGAAAGCAAATAGTGATCATTGCTGTCAAATAAAATTTTCAAAATAACAACTAAAACTTTAGCTTGCTCTTTACAGGAAGCTTTCAGTGGAATTGAAATATAGTGCATGAGTTATATGAACATGTTTTGTGTTGCACAGAAAAAAAAATGAATTAAATCATTTACTGTATTTCATTCAACCCAGGATTATTAGAAATGTGAAGATATTTCTACAAAATAATAACCCACATTTAAAGGACGTATAAATAAGCATTCCACATCGCAAGTGCAATGCCGTACCAGGTAAGTTACCTGACAAAAAGCAAAATTTCTTACAATCATGTGCTATAAATGCAATTTGAGGACATAGTATAGTATTTTGCAAGCAACTATGTAGAAATAAGTGTTTATCACTTGATGACCTGCCCCTGTAATCATAAATAGAGTGAAAAGTTTAAAAAGTTTTTGTTTTGTTGCCACTTATTTCAGCTGACAAATGCAGTGAATTTTATGTATAGGTATTCGTTTTTAGGTAAAGGCACCTTTTTCCCCCAGTGATCCTAGTTGCTTTAATTATCCAGGTGAATAAACATGAGGGATTCATCTCATCTGACCCATATACAGTAGATGCGTGAGGCTTCATTAATGCTTCCCCAAAGTACCATCACCACCAATCACTGTCAGCTCTCATGGATTTTCTATAGAGTTCATATCACTTTTGTCTGTGCTGATCCGTCTGAGGCTGCCTATGGAAGTGTTAAATCAAATGATTGCAGAACACACATTTATATGGACATTTCGAGTCAAAGGACTGTGAACATATTTTGCAAAGTCAACAGAGCTCTGCTGGGCTTTTTAAAAACCCTCACCAGAGTTCAATCTTCTTACTTTCTTATGAGCCATTCTTGCTCATAATGATTATGAATTAGACTGACCATCAGCTGCACTTGATTTAAGATTTAAGGTCGTTTTTCAAACCCATAATGCGAATTATTGCTGACTGGCCAATTTCCAGCCAGCAGGTGAGTGTTGACTCACTTCAGTTTCTCAAATGCCAGAAAGCAATCATGTGGACTATGAGTGACAAGGCTGCTGATGAGACACAATGTCCTGCTTCTGTTCGGATGTGACCAGTCAGTTGAATGGCAGTCACCCATTCTCTGGTGGAAAGAACACTGACTAAGGTGTCTGCTCACCAAAGACATGTACGATAAGGTCTTTCTCCCCTTTCAATCTAAGACGGAATGATCAAGATCCTATAAAATTCTGTGGGCTGCAAATTTATGGCTCTCTCACCACACCGCAGGCCACTTTATTGAATCAGGGCACAGGGAGATTGAATAGCCTTGTTTTCAAGGAACAACATTAAAGAGGAGTGTCCACTTCAAGGTCTTAATAGATTCCTCCACGCACTAGGAGGTGTAACTCAGTGGGTGTCAACTAAATGCATTCATCTTTTTGTTTCTCGGTCATCGCTGTGACCACACAATCAGTAAGATTCTCATCTTGCCCTGGTGAATAGATCAAGTGTGCTAATGATATGGCTCATACAATCAATGCCATGAGGAATGTTTCATTTGGTTTTATTTAAAGAATTAGTTCACACACACACGCACACACACACACACACACCTACACACATACACACAAAACACTAAATTCTCAGTCCCTAAACAGAATTTGAGTTTGTCCAAATCTTGCAGTAAGTGCAAGAGATCCCATGTTTTATTTTATATGTGACCCTGGACCACAAAACCAGTCATAAGTAGCATGGGTATATTTGTAGCAACTGTATGGGTCAAAATTATATTTTTCTTTTATGCCAAAAATCATTAGGATATTGATTAAAGATCATGTTCCATAAAGATATTTTGTACCTACTGTAAATATATTAAAACTTAATTTTTGATTATTAATATGCATGGCTGAGAACTTCATTTGGACAACTTTAAAGGCGATTTTCTCAATATTTTGATTTTTTTGCACCCTTAGATTACAAATTTTCAAGTAGTTGTATCTTGGCCAAATATTGTCCTGTCATAATATCATATTAATGGAAAGCTTATTTATTCAGCTTTAAGATGATGTATAAATCTCAATTTATTTGAAAATAAATACATATCAAAAATATAGTAAAAACAGAAATATTGTGAAATAATATTACATTTATTTTAATACACAGTAATTTAAAATCAATTTAATGTATCCTTGCAGAATAAACATTTTCATTTCTTAAAAAAAACAGGAATCATAGTGACCCTAAACCCTGGTAGTGTATATTATATACACTATATATTAGCGTGTGTTAGTTAATCAAATTTATTGATAGTACGGTACAGTAGTTGTTTGTAGCAGTTATGTTTAGGTATAAGCATAAAGAATCTAGAATATGGTCATGCAGAATAAGGAATTAATATGTGCTTTATAAGTACTAATAAACATGCTAATCAGCAAAAGAGTTAATAGCAAATAGTGTTTCCTAATTGTATATGTGCTTAACGGATATGGAAAATCATTGCACTGTTTTGTCGATAGCAACTGAAAAGCTAGTGACAAAAGCACTATAAGAGACCACTTCAACAGAAAAACTGCTTTCACCTGCTGAACAATAAAGAAAACAAGTCACCATGCCCTTTGGGCCAGAAATAATAATCATCATAACAGCTTCTCTTTGAATGTCACTCTTACTCTTTACTTTATATCAATAATGCCTGAGTGGCCACTGTAAACCTCTAAGGGTTTAAAACTGCTTGGTGCTTTTATAGCTAGGGTTAGGAGAGGTTTAGATTGGTTTCAGATGGGAACAGGGAACATTAAAGCAACTACTTCAGAGCATACTGCATCAAAGCATTTACAGTTGCCTGGCTGCTGCTGTTGCCAACACAGTGTACACATTACAACACTTCAGAATACTTTCAGCATATTGCTTTGAGGTAAAGGTATTTAATTAAGAACTTAGTAAAGACAGAGCTTCACATCTTCCCTGTCACTCTGACTACACAGCTAGGTTCATCAACAGTAATACCATCAAGTTTGATCAAAAGTTCTGGAGGAAACGCACAACATCAGGAACATCATGCCTTTGTCATTTCTAGGCTGGACTATTGCAATGCTTTTCTGGCTGGACTTCCATGTGCAATCAAACATCTACAAATGATTCCAAATGCAGCAGCACAACCGGTCTTCAACATGTCTAAGACAGTCCATCTCACACCTTTGTTCATCTCTGCACTGGGTACCAGTTATGGCTTCGCATAGTTCATGACACTGACACTTGCACATAGAACTGTACCCTGCTACCTCCACCTGATCTTACGAGTCTGAATCCCCTCCAGAAGCCTGAGGCTGCTAATTTAGCGACGTCATGTGGTACCATCACAGAGAAGCACAAAATCACTTTTCAGAACATTTTTGTTCGCTTTTTTTTTTTTCTTGTGGAATGATCTTCCCAACCCTATCTGAAACGCTGAATAACAATATTCAAGACAAAAACAAAAACAACAACAAAAAAAAAACTTCCCCTTCCTCCTTAAAGGATTCATCGGTTGCTCATTTTCCACAAGGTGATATGATTCTGTAGGGTCTATGAAAGTTTACAACATACATTGGTTGAAATTTCTCAATGGTACTGTAAATCAACACTCTTTTAAACTTGTCAAATGATTTGTGTGTGCATAGACGCATTTATGCAGATCAGGAGGCGAATTCCCTTCAAAAGCGAAAGTAATCCACTGTGTCTTTAGAGGCTCAGATGTCGGGAGTAAATGACGACTACTATGTTCATTATTACATCCAATATCAGAACACCTCAATCACATAGGAGACATTCTTGTCTACGTCCCTGCTCCAGCATCGAAGAAACAATGGCAGGTAAATGCTTACAGCTCACTCAGGGCGGGTCTAAGGTAAGATGGCAGTGTCAATCAATAGTCGTGGGAGCGGCCTTGGTCTGTGTGACGTAACACAGCCAAGAATCAGAGAATGTCCTGATTTGAAAAAGGGGATATTATGTGCACAGATTAAAAAAAAAAAAAAACACTGGGTAGATTTTTATCATTATAGGGTGGTTGTGTACACACACATTTATATTCAAACAACATGTAAAAGTAAATTTTTGTAACGCCACGCCAGCAGAGGGAGCCCTCACCCATTGACTCTCTGTTACCGCTCCCTCTGCTGCTTCATGGGTTACTTCCTGTTTGGTGGCCATTTAAAGGGGCCTATACCAAACAGGCTTGGCGAAGTATTGTTTTGCCTGTGCGGACTCTACCAAGCATTTTCCCTGTTTTCATTGCCTTGTTTTTGTTATTTTCCACGGTTTTGTTTCATTGTCATAGTTTTTGTCTTGTTTTTTTACCATAGTTTTGTCTAGTTCATTGCCATAGTTTTTGCCTAGTTCCATAGCCTTGTTTATTTGTTACTTTTGGACTGCTCACTTGGATTTTGACCTTCTGCCTGTTTATTTGGATTAAGCTTTTGTCTTGCCTTCATATTACTGTTTGTTTGGAGATCGTCCCTGCCTGTCTTGACTACACTGTGTTTAATAAAGCTCGCATCTGGATCTTACACGCTTCCCTGGAGTCCCGTTACAATTTTGCATCCGATGACCCCTTTAAAAAGTTTATTTTCTTCTTCTGTGCTTTCAATCACTTCCTGTTCTAGCTTGAAGGCGTTGTTTTTTTCTGAGTGACACACACAAAAATAATAACTCGAGTGAGAACTCAAAAACCATAGCAAGGAGAGTCAAAAAGTAGGTATTGTTTGATAGAAATCTTTCTATTTTTTTTCCTCATGCTGAGAAATAGGTGATAAAATGTAAGAAAAAAAAATGCAATTTAATGTGCAACTTTCTTTCTTTTTTAATTGTTCATATGCTAATTTGACATTCACTAACTCAGGAAAGAAATAACGTAGGAGAAAAACAAACAAACAAACAAAAAACGTGAATTAAATTTTGTGGTGATATCATGAAGTAATCAAAAGTTACAGTATTTGGAATCAATGTAGCCTTTTTCTTAGGCCCTGACAACTTTGAAATTGTTGTTTCTGAGTGACATACACAGAAGTAATGCCTCACTCAAGTTTAGTCAAAGCCTCAAACAATTATGCTTGTTTTATTTTACTCTGTGAGATGTCTAAAATGACATATCATACATGACTATTTGAGCTGTTTGATGTTTTTGACATATTAGAGTACATGGCACAAAAAAAAATCAAATCAAATAAATAAACAAATAAATCATGTTTCATTTCAGGTTTTGTTGTTGTTGTTGTTTTGTTTTTTTGTTTTATGTGTTATACTTTGGAGGTAATGGCTTCATGCATTGTAACTCTCATAGGTTAGACTCTAAGCATTTGTTGATCAAGGCAGTGTTTTTTT
>JAHKKF010532781.1:0-10314 GCA_019740295.1 Labeo calbasu
TAAAATAAAATAAAATAAAATAAAATAAAATAAAATAAAATAAAATAAAATAAAATAAAATAAAAATGTTCTAGATGTTCTTTGGGTTTGTCCATTTCACATATGCTTCAGGGCTAAAATAAAATAAAATAAAATAAAATAAAATAAAATAAAATAAAATAAAATAAAAATGTTCTAGATGTTCTTTGGGTTTGTCCATTTCGCATATGCTTCAGGGCTAAAATAAAATAAAATAAAATAAAAATGTTCTAGATGTTATTTGGGTTTGTCCATTTTGCATATGCTTCAAGGAATATATCATCATGTGGGAATGAAACTAGCACAGCTAATCCACATACAAGTTCAAAGCAGAAAATCCTCATGTGTTAATTATTTATTGTATTCTAGCAGTTCTTGTTTGCCACCAGATGATGGAGACACTCGTACAGGTAAGATCCACAGGAGTCCAGATGGTTTGTTTAGACTTTCATAACTTACAAATAAAGTTTGGCTTTGGCTTTTCTGGTAAATCAGGCAACATGTAAAGGACAAGAACATCAAATAAACGTGATGATAAACAACAGCATCTTCAAACGCTCTGCAGCTGATGGGAACATTTTGTCCATCGACACTCATGATTATTTATTATATTAATCCATGGGGATGATCATATAAACAGAGCTGACGATGAAAAGACTTTACAAACAAACACCACACATCAGGATCATTATAATGATATTTCACTAACAGGAGGATTGCACATTTACAAACTGAAAAAATAAAATGAACATTTTAATCATCTGAAGAAAAACAACAGTGTGTGGTTTTTAATGCTCCATCCATGGCATAAATTTATGGTTTATTATCTGAATAGACTGAAACTATAGAAAACAGGCTTTAAGGCTTTTACTGTCATTAAATGAAGATTGCGTTATCTGTTTTAGCACCAAAATTTTACACGAAGGTCTCTGAATTACATTTATATAGACATTTATTTGCTCATTTACACACATCTAAGCAGAATTACTGAGATCAACCTCATTCCATCTTTTGATAAATATTAAAAAAAACTATGCTAGTGGAAATTTTCACTTGTCTCGTTGAAATAAAACAACAAATACAATGATAATAATAAAATAATAATAAAAAAAAGTGTAAGGTTTGTCTATTTCACATATGTTTCAAGGAATATAACAGCTGGATATTTAGAATTAGTTTTTAAAAGTTTTTTCCTACATTGTATTTTTGTAGTTCTATTGTAAAAACCTGACTTAGAAATGAGAATATGACCATCAACAAGAACACAGATGCATTATAAGAGCAATTTGTACTATTACTTCATCTGTCTTTAGCACCAAGATTTTACACAAAGGTCTCTAAATTACATTTATATAGACATTTATTTGCTCATTTACACACATCTGAGCAGAATTACTGAGATCAACCTCATTCCATCTTTTGAGAAATATTGAAAACTATGCTAGTGGAAATGTTCACTTGTCTAGTATTGAAATAAAATAAAATAAAATAAAATAAAAACATTTCTAGATGTAAAACTTATTTTGTCCATTTCACATATGCTTCAAGGATAAAATAAAATAAAATAAAATAAAATAAAATAAAATAAAATAAAATAAAATAAAATAAAATAAAATAAAATAAAATAAAATGTTCTCGATGTAAAACTAATTTTGTCTAATTTCAAACTAATTTCAAAACTAATTTCACATATGCTTCAATGATAAAATAAAATAAAATAAAATAAAATAAAATGTTTTAGATGTTTTGTGGGTTTGTTCTGGACATAAAATGCTTCAAGGATAAAATAAAATAAAATAAAAATGTTCTAGATGTAAAACTAATTTTGTCTAATTTCAAACTAATTTCACATATGCTTCAAGGATAAAATAAAATAAAATAAAATAAAATAAAATAAAATAAATTAAAATAAAATAAAATAAAATAAAATAAAAGTTTTAGATGTTTTCTGGGTTTGTTCTGGACACAAAACTTATTTAGTCAATTTCACATATGCTTCAAGGAATAAAACAGTGGTTATTTAGAATTAATTTTAAAAGGTATGTTTTTTCTACATTGTATTTTTGTAGTTCTATTGCAAAAACTTGACTTAGAAATGAGAATATGAACTTCAACATAAACACAGATGCATTATAAGAGCAATTTGTACTATATAATATGGTAATTAACTAAAAAAGAAAAAGTACCATTTATAAAATCAGACAAAAATACGCAGCAAAAAATATTTTCTTTCTCAGTATATTTGTCTGGTTTTCCAGTGCAAATATCTAAACATTCTTAAATCAAAATATACTTTCTTAAGATGCAAGATATTAAATATTTTTTGATTAAAAAAAATAAATGTGAAAAAGATTAATTTTGATAGATTTTCCAAAAAACAAGATTTCTTATTTTACGTCATTTTTCTTCTCATGTAAATGTATCTTGATTTCAGGATGTTTAGATATTTGATCTTGAAAACAAAATACTGAGGAAGAACATTGTTTTTTTTGCAGTACATTTTTTCCTTTCTGATGTAGTGAAGAAATGCAACAGCTGATCTTGGCTAAATAACTTATGTAATCAATACTGTATCTACAGTATTTTAATGAAGGTGGGAAAGCAGCAGTCATATTTGCTTTGGTCTGTGATCGTAAACATAGATTAAGCATAATTAGCAAACATTTCATGGGAACGGTTTCATCTCACGGCTTATGAAGCCTGTAAACGCATCCGTATCCTGAACATAAAATACTGTTTACTAAAGCATTAGAAGGTTGGCGGATTCCTCGCCCGAAGCTCTGGGTTTAATCGTGTGTGTGTGAGACAGACGTCTGCTGATTCTCACATTAAACACAATCACATTCGATTAGAAGTCTTCTGTTATCTTAATCTGTGCCTAAAACAACCACAGCGCCGAGTGGAAAAACGGCCCCAGGAGTCTCGTCGACTCCAATGACCAAAAACAACAAATCACTGCAGATTTATAGATTAAAAAACCCTGCAACTTTCTCAGAAGAGTCTTGACATTCAATGATGATTCTGAATATTTCATTATACATTAAACCTGCTTCTGTTTTCATCGCCGAAATTCATTTTTTACAAGGATTCTGACTGTATGTTATCAGGTGATTAAGTGTTTCTCTCATTACGAGAGCCAAACTGCACCGAGTATTTATTTATCTCCTGTTTGGGAAGCAGGACACACTGAGAAACTGGAAAGGTTTTTTTTTGCGCAAACATCTCAGCTAGGTTATTTCCTGCGTGGCTTGTTTTTGTTGATCTTAATGCGCCTGAATTGAACTCTTCTGGAAAAATAAACACGCATGTGTACAGTACGGCGGCAGATAGAGAACATACTACCAAACTACCAAACTGAAACAAACCTTACAGACTTTATGGCTGAAAAACCAATGCTTCACTCCAATAAATAATCTGATTTAAAGGAACAGTTCATTTAAAAAAAATATTTGGAAATGTGCTGACTCTCAGATGAGTTTGTTTCTTCATCAGATTTGTAGAAATGTGTCATTCCATCACTTGCTCCCCAATGGATGTCAATGGGTGCCGTCAGAATGAAAGTCCAAACATCTGATAAAAACATCACAATAATCCAGAAGTAATCTGCACCACTCCAGTCCATCAGTTCACATTTGAACAAATCCATCATTAAGACATTTTACCTAAATTCAAGTCCGTAATTCATAACAACGTTTTCTCCAGTGAAAAGAGGTCTGGTCTGAATCAGGAGAGAAGTCTGCACAGATCAAGCACCGTTTACAAGCCAAAACAGTCCAAAACAGCTGTAAAAACAAATATGTGGCTGGATTTTGATGTCAATTTTTCACTGGAGGAAGCATTATTATGGATTATGGGCTGAGTTCAAAATGTCTTAATGATGGATTTGTTTCAGCTGTTGTCTTCTCAAGATGTGAACTGATGGACTGGAGTGGTGTGGATTACCTGTGGATTACTGTGATGTTTTTATCAGCTGTTTGGACTCTCATTCTGACGGCACCCATTCAGGATCCATTGGTGAGACTGTAAATAAACTTGCGTTTACAAAATACACAACCTTCCAAGACTAAAAGTGCTTCGCATTATGAAAGTGGAATGTGTTATTGAAGCACACAGTAAGATGAGTTGGTTTCTTTATCAGATCTGTAGAAATGTGTCGTTCCATCACTTGCTCACCAATGGAAGTGAATGGGTGCCGTCAAAATAACATCTGATAAAACATCACAATAATCCACAAGTAATCCACACCACTCCAGTCCATCAGTTAACATCTTAACAAATCCATCAAGACATTTTACCTAAATTCGGCACCCATTCAGGATCCATTGGTGAGACTGTAAATAAACTTCCGTTTACAAAATACACAACCTTCCAAGACTAAAAGTGCTTCGCATTATGAAAGTGAAATGTGTTATTGAAGCACACAGTAAGATGAGTTGGTTTCTTTATCAGATCTGTAGAAATGTGTTGTTCCATCACCTGCTCACCAATGGAAGTGAATGGGTGCCGTCAGAATAACAACTGATAAAGCATTACAATAATCCACAAGTAATCCACACCACTCCAATCCATCAGTTAACATCTAATAAATCCATCATTAAGACATTAGACCTAAATTCGAGTCGATTATCTATCATAATAACACTTCCTCCAGTGAAAAAGTGGTCTGATCTGAATCAGGAGAGAAATCCGCACAGATCAAGCACCGTTTACAAGCCAAAACAGCTCTAAACAAATATGTGGCTGGATTTTGATGTGAGACAACAGGAAATGGACTTTTTCACTGGAGGAAGCGTTATTATGGATTATGAACATAAAAACATCTTAATGATGGATTTGTTTCATCTTTTGTCTTCTCAAGATGTGAACTGATGGACTGGAGTGGTGTGGATTACTTGTGGATTATTGCAATGTTTTTATCAGCTGTTTGGACTCTCATTCTGACAGCACCCATTCACATCCATTGGGGAGCAAGTGATGGAATGACACATTTCTTCAAATCTGATGAAGAAACAAACTCATCTACATCACCTGACGGTGAGCACATCTTCAGCAGATTTTCATTTTTGGCCGAACTGTTCCTTTAATGACATTTACACATTTACATTTCACTTCACTGATCTGAAATCAACATCCTGGAAGAGTTAAATGCTCTTCTCTTGAAACGTTTCATTGGTAATCGTCACTTGTAACGGTTGATCTTTTGACCCACTGTCTAAACTGTTCCGACTGGAGGATTCCGAAGAAGCATCAGATAAGCACTGCCCACACTGGTTTGATTGACAGGTGTCCAAGCTCTCAGGCGGATAGAGAAACGTCTGCGAGGTGTTCATCACCTCCTTAAGTTCTCGAGACACAGCGGACGGAGACTCTCTGGAGATGATGGAGGATGCCTGCGCTCCGTCCATGCAGTGGAAGCTGTTCTGTCCTTGCTGTCTCTGAGAGTCGATTTTGCAGAAAAGACACTTGATGTTCTCGATTAGCTTGGAGAGAACCGCCTTACGCAGCAGGATGTAGATCCAGGGATCTAGAATGGGGTTGGTGGAGGCAAATCGAATCGCCAGCAGATCTGGATTTTTATCCAGACGTTTCTCCACCGGCGTCTTATAAAGTTGATTAAGAAACACCTGGACCTTAAAACAAAAGACACCAAATTGTAGTTACCAAATTTGCATGCATTAAAGACAAAATAACATTAAAACTAAAATTTCATGTGAATAGTTAACCACAAAACCAGTCTTAAGGAGCACAGGTATATTTGTAGCAATAGCCAAAAATACATTGTATGGGTCAGAATTATCAGTTTTTCTTTTATGGCAAAAATCATTAAGATATTAAGTAAAGATCTTGTTCAATGAGGATATTTTGTAAATTTCCTACCGTAAATAGATCAAAACTTAATTTCTGATTAGTAATATGCATTGCTAAGAACTTCATTTGGACAACTTTAAGGGCGATTTTCTTTTTGCACCCTCAGATTCCAGATTTTCAAATAGTTGTATCTTAGCCAAATATTGTCCTATCCTAACAAACCATACATCAATGGAAAGTTTATTTACTCAAGTGATGTATATCACTTATAGATGTGAGACTGTGTAGATGTGACACTGAGTGAAGTCATCCAGGACAAAGTCATCATCTGGTTTAGTATGCTATATTAAAATTATTTTACAAATTTGTACATAAAACAAAAAATATTGTTTTACAAGAAAATATTTCAATCTTTCTGTTTCAGAATCCCATATTTAATTTGATGTGTTACCTGCCTTTTTAATCTAATGTTTTAGATGTTCCCCGGGTCTCTCCTGGACAATAACTTCCATTTTTTCCATTTTTTTTGACATGCATAAAACATCATGATTAGAACTGACTGCTCACCAAGCCTACATTTATTTGATCCGAAGTACAGCAAACAACAGTAAAATTTAGAAATAGTTTTACTATTTAAAATAGCTGTTTTCTACTTGAATATATTTTAAAATGTAATTGATTTCTGTGATCAAAGCTAAATTTTCAGCATCATTACTTCAGTCTTCGGTGTCACATGATCCATGAAATCATTCAAATATGCTGATTTGCTGCACAAGAACATTTTTATAATTATTATTATTCAATTTATCTAAAATAGTTGAGTACTTTTTTTTCAGGATTCTTTGATGAATGGAAAGATCCAAAGATCAGCATTTATCTGAAATAAAAAACTTTGTAACATTATACACTACACCATTCAAAAGCTTGGAGTCAGTATATATATATATATATATATATATTGGCAAGGATGATTTACGTTGATCAAAAGTGATGATAAAGACATTTATAATGTTACAAAAGATTTCTATTTAAGATAAAGAAATTCTACTCAACATAATAGTAATAAATGTTTTCGAGCTGTAAATCAGAATATTAGAATGATTTCTGAAGCATCATGTGACGAGTAATGATGCTAAAAAATCAGCTTTGAAATCACAGAAATAAATTAAATTTGAAAACATGCAAATAGAAAACAGTTATTTTAAATACTAAAAATATTTCAAAATTGTACTCTTTTTTTTAATGTTAAAAAACATTAAAGATCTTACTGTTCAAAAACTTTTGACTGGTAGTGTAGACTAGACAATTTTTCTGATTTAATATGAAAAATAGTTACCATTTATCAAACCTGACATTATTTTCTAGTTTGTGGTCACTTTAAATTTCACCATTACTATAGTATTACTGTGAGGTGACACTGCGACCCAGGGATATTTCAGCATGTTTGTCTCTGTAAACACTTTTATCATCCTCATCATCCTCCTTGCACAATGTAGAGAACAGAAATGGAAAATCACGAAGCATATCTGACCGAGCTGCCCGTGAGAAAGTTCTTGTTTTGCACATTTGACAGTCCTATCTAAAGCAGCAGAGTGATCGGAGAGATAAAGTTGGCACAATAATATCACAAGAACTTACAACGAGCGGAATGGAGCAAATGAGCACGACGGCGGAGGTGGCGATGAGCAGAATCACCATCTGGATCTCCGCGCCAGCCAGGCGGCCGACGCTGCGGCTCCTGCCGGGATCGGACGCTCTGGCCGGGTCGGTGCCGAGCGACGTGCGCCTGACGAACCTCCGGTGCATCCGGATGAGCGCGCCGCACACCAGCACGTTACAGATCACCGTTACGAGGATCAGCAGCGAGCTGCAGCCCGCGTACATGTAGGAGAACGCGGCGTGCGCGGTTACATTGGTCCGCCAGTCGATAAAGCACCAGGTTTGAGGGTACTGCATCTTGACCTCTCCGAAACCAACGCTCGGGAGCGCACAGAACAGGATGTTGGATGCGTAAATGGCGAGCAGCGTGACTCCGGCGAGTCTCTTATCCACGTAGTCGTTGTAGAAATACGCGTGATTGATGGCGATGTATCTCTCGATGGACATGGCGCAGATGATGCTGAGTCCGGCGAGGGAGAAAAAGAGCAGGACGAATCCGAAGTACTGGCACAGGGGGTCTCCATCCGGCCATGCGCCCTTCACATAAGTGGCGATGGTCACCGGACTCGCCAGGACGGTTCCCAGGAGATCCGTGACAGCTAAACCGCAGACCAGCGTGTAGAAGGTGGTCTCCTTCTGCTCCCTTCTGGACTTGCAGAGCACCACGATGGCGATCAGGTTGCTGATGACCCCAAAAATGAACATGATGGCAGGGATGGTGGGCTCCATCCTGCGCGTCGCGGTGCTGTTGTCCATCTCCGGCTGCGTTAAACGTCTCCAAGTGTCATTTTGCAGGAGTTGCTCGTGTTACGCGGAGTGAATCCTGCTGTGGAAGTGAAGAAAGTCATGAGTGACTGATCCGCCCCTCCTGCTTCATATCACACACTCATAACGGGACGCCTTTAAAAATGTCACAGTGGGAACCAAAGAGTCCCGGCAAATACTGATGCTACTGTAAATTTTTAAGCCTGGACCACAAAACCAGTCATAATGGTCAATTTTTTGAAATTGAGAAACATACATCATCTCCAAAGCTGAATACATAAGCTTTCCGCAGGACAATATCTGACAAAATCTGGAATCCGAGGGTGGAAAAAAAATTAAAATACTGATAAAATCGCCTTTAAAGCTGTTCAAATGAAGTTCTTAGCAATGCATGTTACTAATCAAAAATTAAGTTTTGATATATTTATGGTAGGGGATTTACAAAACATCTTCATGGAACATGACCTTTACTTAATATCCTAATGATTTTTGGCATAAAAGATCATTTTGACCCATACAGTGTATTGTTGGCTATTGTTACAAATATACCCGTGCCACATACGACTGGTTTTGATCCAGGGTCACAAATCATAATTAATCAACATCTGCTTTAAACAAGAAGCACGCATTTCCATGCATTTTTGTTTCATTTATTAATCTAGCAGACGTTTAAATACAACAAATTGATTCATGATGAGGAGGCAATAACAAGTAGGATGCAAAAGTTTGACAGGGAGAAAAACAGGGTGAAAGTAAATATATGCAGGATGCAGTTAAGCACACTGAAGAAGTGGAACTACCATGTCATTTATTTAAAGAGCATTTTATAGCAGTCTAATCGAACATCAAACAGGTTGAAACCTGTTTTGTTCAGTTTCTCTGCAAGCAAATAACACTCCTCAAAAAAAAAAAAAACTGCAGAAATTATTTTGGATTTTAGTCATTTTACTGATGCCGTGTTTTTTGTTTTAACCTTAAACTGATTTTCTTTCATCTAGTTGCCAAGGCAATATTTGTCATTTTCATTTAGATTAATGATGTATTAAAATAACTACAACTGAAACCTGAAAAAATGAATAATAAATAATATTCAAAATATTAATAAAAACAAAAAGTATCTTGATGGTAAAAATGTTACTTGAAATAAAATAAACTTTAACTAAAATACATTTTTAATATACTTATAAAATATTAAATTTTATCTAGTTGGCAAAAAACATTTCTCAGTTTTATTGATCTTGATGTACTAAAATAACTAAAACTGAAATAAAAATTCACAAATAAACATTTAAAAATAAATGAATAAAAATTACAAAATTACTACTTTTTCTTTTTTGTTAGTACATAAATATAATGTTTTTTTAAAAGCAGTTATAACTTTAGCTAATTTAGTTTTTTTTATCTACACTAAGCTTTTTTTTTAATTTTAATGTAATGTAATTTTTCATTTTGTATGAATTTTTTTGTCTATACACTGTAAAACGTTTTCTTTCAGCTGCCTTAAAAAAATTAAGTTAAATCAACTTTAAACTACAGGTAATTTTAACTCACTACAATAAAATGAGTTAAAATGACTTGTACTTTTAAGTTGATTTAACTACATTTTAAGCCGGCTGCTGAACTTAAGTTTTTAAGTTGAAACTGGTGAAAGCTTTTTACAGTGTGGGAAAATAAAATACTATTTTATTAATTATATTTGAATTAATATTATTATTTTGCATGTTGGTCCGAAGCTGGCAAGTTAAGTATTTTGGCTTTTGTCAGCTTTAAAGGTATATTTTTGACCCCCAAAATCACATTTTTGTCTATACACTGTAAAAAGTTTTCACCAGTTTCAACTTAAAAACTGAAGTTCAGCAGCTGCCTTAAAAAATGTAAGTTAAATCAATTTTAAACTACAGGTAATTTCAACTCACTACAATAAAATGAGTTAAAATGACTTGTACTTTTAAGTTGATTTAACTAAATTTTAAGCCGGCTGCTGAACTTAAGTTTTTAAGTTGAAACTGGTGAAAGCTTTTTACAGTGTGGGAAAATAAAATACTATTTTATTAATTATATTTG
>JAHKKF010532782.1:9743-26874 GCA_019740295.1 Labeo calbasu
TCTCAAACGCTCGTCTTGTCTTGCTCTGCCTGAACTCTGTGTATTCTGGCTCAAGACAGTTAGGGTATGTCGAAAAACTCCAATCGTATTTTCTCCCTAAACTTCAAAAATCATTTCAAAATCATTCTACATCACTGCAGAAGTTACGACCCAATCTTTGCAAAGTGAACATGCAAAGATCAAACACCCTTAACAAAAAAGGTAAAATTGCGATATAGGGCGATTTTGAAGTTAAGGGAGAAAACACGATCAGAGGTTTTCGACATACCCTAACCGTCTTGAGCCAGAATACACAGAGTTCAGGGAGAGAAAGACAAGACGAGCGTTTGAGATTAAAAAGTATATAAATTGTATTATTTTTATGAAAACAGCTGATCGTTTTGCTAGATAAGACCCTTCTTCTTCAGCTGGGATCGTTTACAACTGCATTTGGGATCTTTTGAAGCCGCATTTAAACTGCATTTTGGAAATTCAAACTCGGGGCACCATATCAGTCCATTATATAGAGAAAAATGCTGAAGTGTTTTCCTCAAAAAACATAATTTCTTCATGACTGAAGAAAGAAAGACATGAACATCTTGGATGACAAGGGGGTGAGTACATTATCTGTAAATTGTTGTTCTGGAAGTGGACTTCTCCTTTAAGCGTCCGTTGTGATTGGTGTGATCTCTGCACTTCAACATCAAGATCAACTTACTTTAATGGCTTTTATGGCAGATTTGGTAATGGAGATCATCTTGGCCCTCGAGATGGGAGGCTTGGTGTCCATCAAGGAGAACAACTGCAACAGAGACATAAAGTAAAGTTAGGGCATATGATGCTAATGAGGGCTGAGGTGAAATATGGAAACTATATTATTGGGTAACCTCACCCTGAAAGCTTACAAATGCTGGAAATGCTTGTTGAGTGGAAGCAACCTCAAGGTAATTTTTGTGCTAAGCATGACAAGTACCATGATATTGCTATGTTTTTTGAATACTGTGGTATTACACCATGGTTCATGGACATGTAGTATACTTACATATTCCATTTTGCCCTTTATAATTTAATACCATTAAAAAATATAGATGCATCAGAATGTGGTTGACGAGTATAGCTTTTCATTAGCTTTAACACACATATATCCTTGACGCATTCAGACTTAATTATACTGAACTTCTTGTGGAAAGAGGAAAGTGATTTAAAGCTTTCACTTTAATCAAAGTTAAAATACCACCCTACTTTTTCATCGTAACATGCAGAGACAACTGTAATAAATCAATTATACACTGACTCGGTGACAGTTCTGGAAATAAAAAACTAAATTTGTAAAAACAAAAAACAAAAAAACAAACTCTTTAGCACCCGCCCACCTCAAATGAAGCACTGGGAATGATGAAACAGTCAGTCTGCCTACGCTCTCAAGCTACTTTAATATATGTATATGTATGCATATTTCAGAGGGAAAAAAATTCATTGTTTCTAAATCCAAAGCTGCATCTGATTGCTACAACACAGTATACAAAAAACAGAACGCCAAAAGACTAGTACGTCTGAATTTATAATATTCAAACAAACACTACCTGGATGACCTACTAGTTCTGGCATGATTCTGAAGTGCGCATTGGATGAACACTTTAAACTATCCCATGAGGCAACAGGAGACGATTTATGAATGGCAGTAAAGCGACACAACTGAAGCTAGTAAATCACGTGACAGTAACACCACACATAGCACATTCGAATTTCATTCATACTACCCATGTTTATACTATATAAAACATACTTTTTTAACAGTCCTGAAGTAAGTTCATATTCAAATGCATTACCTACTACTAACAGTTTTGTGAATCACCTTCTATCTGGCTGTCTTGATTCTACTAACCTGGTTGTTTTAGCAAAGACTTATTAAAAAAAAAAAAACTCTATATGAAAAACACTTCCAGAGCAGGCACTGTTGCACTCTCAGCATCCTGACCAGTCCCGCAATAGTGACACTCCCTAAACCAATGGCGTGAGCCTGGGGGAGGGACTATCGATTTGCCTGACCAATAACACAAGAGGAAGCGTGTGCAGAAAAACGTGTTTGAAAACAATCATTATTTTTGCATTCGCATTCAGTTTAGCGAAGTTTGTGGTACAGAAACCACACACTTCACCTACCATGTTTAAAAAAACAAATACAACACTTTACAAATAACCGCTTATATTTACATAACGTTAAACTCTGAACTACAGTTGGCGGAGTTTAGATGAACAGAATATGTTTCTTAAAGGTACAGCAACAAAAACATCTTTTTAAGGGGCCAGAGAAAAGAATAATAAATGTCTTTTGCGACTAATTTTCACGGTTTTCGGTGCAAAAACTTAATGGGGGTTAAGAAAATGCTGCTTTTTTGTGGAATATGGTCTCTGAACAATATTTCTGTTAGAATTTTGGACAATTTGCGGGCACATTTGTTTATCTTAACTATTAGCGATCAATATAAAGTTACTGAAAGAATGAACTGTGACAGGTTATAGACGTCCCATGACCATGAATGAACCTTTACGCTGGAGACTCATACAAGAGGGGCTAACGTACACACAGAGAGCGCGTAAACTGTAAACAACAGGAGCACAAGTTTATACGTCCTCTTATAACTTTAGCACAGATGTGTATTCATACATGTGAGATAAGGCGTTGAAAAAAGCAGAAACAAACATGCAAAGTGACCAACTGCAGACCATGCTGTCTATTATCATTACTAGGCCTGTTATTATGGCGTTTAAAGTATCGTAATACACAGATCAAAGCTTTTACACAACATTTACGAAAGGACGGTCTCGTACGATCATCTAGATCCAACCTGGCAGCATGCAACTGCGTATTTTAAACACTGAGGCCTTCATCTGGCTTGGGCCGTTGCTACACATTGAACGCTTGTGCTCAACAAACCGCCATTTTATAGTCGTTTCATCTTATTGGATACACACACACCTCATGATTAAAAGCGTTGACGGCATCCATGGTGTTCCGTCTCTGCTTTGCGGTCACTTTCTCCGGTAAAATTAGAAATATATGTGGTACTGTCCTCCAGCAGGCCGCCCCAACATGTCCGCCCCTGGCAGCAGACAGACAGCTCGGACTCGGAGTCGGCGCGGTGCTCGCGGTGCAGGATGGGATTGAGAGACTGTTGTTGTGAGTAACGGCCACTAGATAGCGCTGCAAGAACGCACTAAAGAGATACATACACATACTGTTTTTATAATGATACAAAGGCTTTATCATAAGTTACAGGCAGGCAATAGTTAACATTTAGTTAATAACATACATAAATATACAAAAATGCCTTTAAAACCAAACACTGAAATCGAAACATATGTGACCCTGGACCACAAAACCAGTCTTAAGTAGCACGGATATATAGAAATAGCTAAAAATACATTGGGTCAAATGATAGATTTTTCTTTTGTGCCAAAAATCATTAGAATATTAAGTAAAGATCATGTTCCATGAAGATATTCCATACATTTTCAACCGTAAACATAAAACAAAACTTGATTTTTGATTAGTAATATGCATTGCTAAGAACTTCATTTGGACAACTTTAAAGACGACTACTTCATATGTAAACAAGTGTTCAAGCAATAAATAAACATATTTTATATTATGTTATAAACATCATTTTCAACAGGTTTCCACCGAATGAGAACCACTGATTTAACGTGGACACTACTAATTCGTATGTAAATAGGGTGCATTTATCATAAACACCTGTTTTAAAACATCTTTTTCAACGTTTATTATACAAATTAAAAAAAAGAAAATTAGCCTAAATGATCCTTTCAGTCCTTTACGAAAATTAACCATGGTTTTACTACAGTAACCATGGCTTAACTATGGTTTTTGTAGTAAAACTATAGTAACCACAAAACAAACCATATGGTTTATTATAAGATTTGGAGTAAAACCGAGGTAACTAAAAAATTAACCATGGTTTTACTACAAGAACCATGGTTTAAGTATTGTTTTTGTAGTAAAACCATAGTAACCACAAAATTAAAAATGATTTTACTATAGCATTTGGAGTAAAACCAAGGTAACTACAAAATTAACCATAATTTTACCTTAGAATTTGCAGTTAATCCATGGTAACTACAAAATTAACCATGGTTTTACTGCGAGAACCATGGTTTAACTGTCATTTTTATAGTAAATCCATGGTAACTACAAAATTAACCATGGTTTTACTGCAAGAACCATAGTTTAACTATTGTTTTTGTAGTAAAATGATAGTAACCACAAAATTAACCATGGCTTTACTGCAAGAACCATAGTTTAACTATTGTTTCTGCAGTAAAATCACAGTAACCACAAATTTAACCGTGGTTTTACTACAGTATTGACAGTGAAACCATAGTAACGGCAAAATAAACCACACATCTATAGTTTAACTAAGCATAAAACACAAAATGAAATATGGTTGTACTAAAATATGTGTGCTGACACTTTTATACCCTGGAAGAAATAATTAAGCATGATTTTGTAAATAAAATAAAAAAATAAAAGAATGGCTTTTATTGTCACGTTGTATACAGTCAACTAGTTATTATAAGCTCAGGAATAAGATATAATAAAAATAAGATAATGTTTATACTCCTCTTTTTGGGAGGCTCATGCATTTAGTTACTTTATTAAAACTTTATTAATTATCTACAGTTTTCTACAACATCTATTATTAGCATTGTTATATTATTATTATTATTTTTCCCATTATTATTGTTATTGTTATAGTCATTACAAAATACTTGCGTCTGACAATGAAAATATGAATGTACAAATATGTGTACTCCAAACATTATGGTCATTATAAATAATGCAATCCTGGATTATAAACCATGAAAATATGGTTTGACAACACAACATATGGTTTATTAAATCCTTTGGGCTTAAATTCTATTCATTATTATTCCAAATGCTGGAGGCTGCCTGATGTTCACCCACCACCCTTGATAGTTTGGATAAAACTGATGATTCAGTCCCTCTTTCATGAGCAACTGCATTCACTTAAAACTCGCTGTAGGTCTGTAATAGGAAACAGCTGATGTTCAGCACGTTTGTGAGATACAGATCCTTTCAAATTAAAAAAAGAAAAAAGGGATTAAGAAGCTTTAAAAACATTAATGACAAAGCATTACATCTGTTCAGAGGCCTTCCCTGACCTTTGGTCCTTGTATTAAAAAGTGTTTCACTAAAGTCCTTTCTTTGTAGAAATTCACTTTAGAAATGAAGCAAATAAATGTACACTAACATTCAAAAGCCTGGGGTCGATAAGACTTTTCCGTGTTTTTGAAAGAAGTCTCTTATTCTCACCTAGGCTGTGGTTATTTGTTCAAAATACTGTAATACTGTCAAATACTTCATTTTAAAATGCCTGTTTTTATTTTAATATATTTTGAAATGTCATTTTGTTCCTGTGATGTCAAAGCTGAATTTTCAGCATCATTACGCCAGTCTTCAGTGTCACGTGATCCTTCAGAAATCATTTTAATATGCTGATTTGCTGCTCAAGAAACATTTCATTCTTATTATTATCAACATTAAAAACATTCTTTGACAAATTAAAAGTTCAAAAGAACAGGAATTGTTTAAATGATTAATTCTTTGTAACATTAAAAAAGTTTTACTATCACTTTTAATCAATTACAATGCATCCCCTCTGAATAAAAGTATTAATACTTTCCAAAAACGAATCTTACTGACCCTAAACTTTTGAACACTATAGAGTAATTCTAGCACTCCAACAAATCTATAGTAACTCCATTAGAGGGCATCATTTAGTTAAAGACAACTCATTCATTTGAAATAAGATTAAAGTATTGTCCAAATCCAGCTTATCATTCACGAAATGATTGTGGGAAAGGTCTGCAAAACATTTCAGAATGGTCAGAAACAGTTTATTCATATGATTGTCAAAATTTCACAAACATTCAGACTTTTTCCAATAAACTCAGTGTCAGTGACTTATGAGCATATTTGTAAAGTATGAGTGGATTATGAAGCTCCTCCTTTCATTTAAGTATTAACCTTACTTATTAATGTTTATAAACAGAGTGTTAATGATTGACAGTGACGTGCCGTGGTCCACTAAAACAAATGGCTTCGATCCAAGAGTGAAATCATGAGCTAAAACAGATTACGTAACCGTGCCTCTAGCTGCTTGGACTGCTCACTGTCATTGTCTTAATGTAGGAAGAAGGAAATCATGAGATCCAGAGAAAGTGTCCAGCTTTACTATGGTTTATTTTGCATGCCCAAGTGACCGGCGAACATAGAGATATTGTGTAAGACCGTGTAATTTAAACCATGATGTTTGGCATCACACTACCAACATTTGTTTTGCTCCAAATGTTTTAAAGATGACATTAAATCTGATTGGGAGAGAAAAAAGGGGTTTTAAAACCAAAACGCACTCTGTGCGAGTGGAAACGAGCCTTGAGGGACAAAACATTGCTCAATATGAATCTCCATGTTGCTATGGTATATCTGAGTAAGCTTGCTATCTTGCACTACCTTGATTCGGTTTATATAATATCCCCTCAAATGTCTAATTGTGTTGACAGCTCGGGGAACGGGTGCAAACACAATTTCCAGGCTGGGATGAGAAGAGGCTGCTATAAAACAGCCTTGCAATAGTCCTGGTGACCTAGTCTGATGTATTTTGCCATTCCTTTCTGAGGGATTTTTTTCATTTTCTTGAGATTTGTGGACTCTGTGTTTACCTATCCTTCAGAAATAGAGTTCATGACCTTCATAAAATAGTCTACACCAAAATGAATAGGACCATACTTCACTACAGCTTAAACCTGCAAAGCCTGAAATAATCTTCATTTTTTAAATGGAGGTGTATTGAACCTTTAGACAAAATGTATAAAAAAAAAAGCAATTTGGTGGCAATGCTGAAATTTACAGTTTACATACACCTTGCAGAATCTGCAAAATGTTAATTATTTTACCAAAATAAGAAGGATCATAAAAATGCATACTATTTTTTTTTTGTAGTACTGACCTGAATAACATATTTCACATAAAAGACGTTTACATAATATGTCCAGATGAATTATAAAATGACCCTGTTCAAAAGTTTACATACACTTGATTCTTAACATCGTGTTACCTGAATGATCCACAGCTGTTTTTTTGTTTGTTTTTGTTTAGTAATAGTTGTAAATGACATAAACTGCCCGCTGTTCTTCAGAAAAATCCTTCAGGTCCCACAAATTCTTTGGTTTTTCAGCATTTTTGTGACTTTGAAACGTTTCCAACAATGACTGTATGCTTTTGAGATCCATCTTTTCACATTGAGGACAACTGAGGGACTCATATGCAACTATTACAGAAGGTTCAAACGCTCACTGATGCTTCAGAAGGAAAACGATACATTAAGAGACAGAGGTGTAAACTTTTGAACAGAATGAAGACATGTACATTTTTCTTATTTTGCCTAAATATCACATTGTTTTCATTTAGGACTGCCCTTCAGAAGATCTTCAAATTCAAAAAGTTGAATTTGGTGTTTAATAAAACAGCTGTGTATCAAGCATATGTAAAGTTTTGAATGGGGTTACTTTTATTTTCTTTTGTGGACAATATGTAAACGTCTTTTATGTGAAATATCTTATTCAGATCAGTACTAAATAAAAAATAACATGCGTTTTGTATGATCCCTCTTATTTTGGTAAAATATCAATTAAAATATAAAAGATCAATTTCTGTATAGGCACGTAAATCAGAAAAGATATTGAATATTTGCACCGTTATTACTTTGAAGGAAAAAAAAGATACAGTTTGTTGAACACAAGGGGCATGCTATCACTATGCCTTAGACTTTTTTCCTTACATTTTTTCAGGAAATTCACAGCTAAAGTAGTTCCAGTCAAGTCTTGACCGCGTTACATTTCCATATCACTTCGCCAAATTATTTTAGATGTTTTAAAGATCCTTGAAGCATACAACATCAAAATAACCAAAACTCACAAGGACTCCGACCAAGCAATTGAATATAACAAATAACGATTCTCCACGTTTTCCCAATAAAATTACGTTTTATTATCGACGAAAAGCACTCTTTGTTTCTCTCGCCTTCTTACATACTGTACAAACGCACAGACATACACTACACACACCACACACGGAAACAGAGGCGCACAGAAAGTCGTTGTCAGGCAGCACTGCCTCGCGACTTTATCAATAAAATAGTTTCGCAACTAAACAGCTATATTATCAATAGCGAGATGGTAACGTTGCTATTCTTAACTTTAAAGTAGAAACGCTACTGCCGAACACTGCTGAGAAACTCACGGACTCAGGTAATTCAAACACGCTTAATAAATCTCTCTCTCTCTCTCTCTCTCTCTCTCTCTCTATCTCTCTCTCACCGTCTCTCATAACTGCATTAGACTGGCTCAAGCCAGGTTGCTAGCTCTAAAAAATAATTTTGGAATGAGCAACGGAGGCTTGAGATGAGATGCCTAAGAAATTAGTCCTGCACACAACAGCGTTTTAAGGACAAAAACTTTTGTTGTTGTTTTGAAATACAACATCTGAACAATGTGAGTTGTCATAAACCATAGTATAAGCAGAATAATTGACAACAAACAACAGAAAATTAGAAAAATAATGCACACCTAAGGTGTTCTCCGCTTCTGCATTACCACCTCTGGTGTGCGCCCTGACACTGCCCCAACCTGACATGTAATGCTTTCTTTTAGCATTTTGATGACAGTGACTTACAGAAAGGATTCTTCTAAATTATATAAGCTAGACTAAGCTAGCTATTATTCATTGTGTCACCTCCCTTTTCATCTTTTCATTCTTCATCTTTGATTCATACTTTGTCCTGCGGGCCAGATATTTCCATCCATCAGTCCTGTCTCCACTTGTACAGCTTTAGCAAGCACGTAATGCGCAGGTAATGTGTAAACGCGTATGTGTGTCTGGATGTCAGCGTGCAATGACACTGGGTAAATCTGAGTATGCCATGGGCCATAAAACCCCACTGTGTGATGCCTAAAGACAAATGACAATCAAGAACACAACCAATGGCAAACTGAGCTGTGTATGTGTCAAGTGAGAAAAAAAAATTGTGACTAAATTGTGATTAATGAATGAACAATCTGTATTCAGTTGGATCATACTTAATGTTGCCTGATATTTCAGCAAAATCTTTTTTTTTTTTTTTTTTTTTTAAAAAAAACAAAGAAAATAATTAGCAAAATTGCATAGGTACATAAGACTAGATTTCAGTGAATATATAACATTTTTTTTTAAACTGATTTCCTAAATAGTTTTAAACATCAAAAGGGTCCAAAAGGGTTAAAGAAGAAACATGTCTGAGTGCACCTTATGCAGTGTCTGTCGGTTAATTATTGATTTGGATGTTAATAATTTAGGTGGACTTTGTAAAACATAATTTGAATTTTGTGGCTCAGATGAGTAGAGCTCTCGAATGAGCAAGTGTTGGTCTTTCACGCATGCATGAACAATTAAGGTAAGAACTTCATCAGTTAGTAACAGTTTAGTTATATTAGTAAGCAGAGCTGGGTAGTAACTGATTACATGTACTCTGGATTACTAAATAAGTTTCCAAAAATTAAGTACTTGTAATTAGATTACATTAAATTTTAAAACAATTGTAATCAGATTACAGTTCATTTTTAAATGATTACATAATTACATATTATTATATAAAGGCCATTCTACAGAATTGGTCCAAAGTCAGAGTTGGAAATGTTCCATACAGATTTTTCAGACTTTTGAACACATTTATCTCAAAATGATGGGATTTATCTACTCACACCTTGTAGTTATGAGAGATGGGGACACGTGAATATTTGCTGATCATAAATTTATGGGTTTAGTTCAGTCTCAGCCAATTAGATTAAAACATACACAAATGCAGGGCACATTTTTTTACCAAGAAAATATAATATATATATATATATATATATATATTGAACTTCACTTTTTGAAGAATCAAAAAAGATATTACACTTGGTTCGGGACAACCACCTCCCAATTGAAAGTAGCCAATAAATTATGATTTTATAAGTATTACGCTTACTAATATTTTAAATATTATTATGGGTTTCAATAGATAACAGAAGAATCTTAATAAACATCTAAGATTTGGATACTTAAATGCTTTTTAAATTTGGTTGTGGGACAGCAGTTTGCTCCAATTCTGTAGAATGGCCCATATGCTCCATATTTTAAAATTAATTATTTACATGTTTATGATTTAATTAATTACTACCCCAGATTGGGAAACCTTGATGTAATATTATGTTTAATTCATGTTGTTAATTACAACAAATGGAATATATTTTCTCACTCTTTCTATTTTTATAACAATATGGTACAAGGTTGTTCTATTTAAATATTTTTTACATATCTTTGTGAGTGCAAAGGAGGTAACTAAAATATATTAATATTTATTTTATTTGATCTTTTGGTCAGATACAATGAAGTCACTTTTTGACCGGCGACATTTCATTGTTGGATTATTTTTGGCAATTTCTGTTTTCACGCCGAGCTGCAGCGGGGGAAAAGTTTTACTGTTTCCCGTCGATGGAAGCCACTGGGTCAATATGAAAGTCCTTATAGAAGAGCTGCACTCCAGGGGCCACAGCATCACCGTGATCCGACCCAGTTCCAGCTGGTACATCACGGAAAACTCCCCTCTCTACACTTCCATCACAATCGCAGATGAATTCAGCGAATCTGATGACTTTTTTGAAGAGTATTTATGGAAAGTGATAGAGATAGAAAGAGGCGACGCTTCTGTACTGTCATTCTGGAAGCTTCAGGTCGATTTGTTCTCCATGTTGTCAAAAGCACATGATATGTCCTGTAAAATGGTGTCGGTCATTTTGGAAGATAAGATTCTTGTGAAACGACTTCAGGATGAGCGGTACGACCTGGTGCTCACCGATCCCGCTTTAGCAGGTGGCGTGATTTTAACTCATTATCTAAAACTCCCTCTTGTTCTCAATGTACGATGGATCACAAGTGGTGAAGGACATTTTGCTTTAGCACCATCTCCATTGTCTTATGTACCTTTACCAGGCTCTGGCCATACAGATAAAATGGGTTTCACTCAAAGGGTTAAAAATGTTTTATTTCAGAGCTTCACTTTCTTCCAGGACAGATTTGTGGTTGGTCCACATTATGATGCGTTAATAGATAAGTATTTCGATTACAAAACGGACATTGTTAGCCTCCTTCAAGCTGCTGATATTTGGCTCATGAGGACTGACTTTGTCTTCGAGTTCCCGAGACCAACCATGCCAAATGTTGTTTACATGGGTGGATTTCAATGCAAGCCTTCCAAGCCTCTTCCTGCAGATCTGGAAGAGTTTGTGCAGAGCTCAGGAGACCACGGTTTTATTATTATGTCATTGGGAACACTTGTTAAAAGTATCCCCGCCGACATGGAGAATGATATTGCGTCTGCTTTTGCTAGTTTACCTCAGAAAGTCATCTGGAGACATCTTGGAGACCGTCCATCCAACGTGGGCAACAACACTCTTATTGTAGAATGGATGCCGCAGAACGACCTCCTGGGACATTCCAAGATCAAAGCCTTCGTAGCCCACGGAGGAACCAATGGAGTGCAGGAGGCCATATACCATGGGGTCCCGATTCTGGGCGTCCCTTTGTTCTTTGACCAGTTTGACAACTTAATACGCGTTCAGGAGAGAGGAGCGGGTAAGATACTTAAGTTGTCAGAGTTCAGCAGACATGCTTTTGGACAAGCCCTACAAGAACTGCTTGGTAACACCTCCTACAGGACGAACATGCAGAGACTCTCCAGTCTGCACAGGGACCAGCCGACGAGGCCTTTGGATTCAGCCGTCTTCTGGATCGAGTATGTGATGAGAAATAAAGGAGCGACTCACCTGCGCTCAGAGTTCTACAAGATGCCGTGGTACTCGTACCATTCTGTGGATGTGTTGTTGGTTCTGTTTACTGTTGTTGCTGTGTTTGTGTTTTGTACAGTTGCAATAATCAGGTATGTGTGTTGTAAAATGTGCTGTAAGCGAAAAATAAAAAATGAATGATGCTATATGGATTTTTATACTAAAGTTTGGGTGCAAAAAAAAAATAACTGGGGAATTGTTAAAGAATTTACTCACACCGTTACTAAATGATTCGATCATTTCAAAATAAATACATTTTTAAAAAATATTGCAGAAGTTGTGTTTCCTTTTAATGAATCTTCACAGTGTTTTCAGAGGTGGCATAAATGCTATCCAATAACTGGCTTTAATTATATATTAAACAACAGCACTAATACAAAAAATTTGGAAAAATATTTAATACATTAATATTAATAAAACACTACTGACAAACTGTGTAATGTGTATTTTTAACTAAAAGTTAAGTTAAGCTACATGTATAACCAGTCAGTAACTACACTGATGTGTCTCACTGTATGCTGCATATGTTTGATTTACTAAGAAGAACAACTCATAAAACTCTTTGTTCTGGAATCGGACTATACTGGTCGCCCTGTATGTTTATGATTCACTAAAAAGAACCGGTAATTTGGGGTAATAAGATTGTAAGAGTAATTATAAGAGTAAATTATTATAAGAGTAATTTGTTCTGGAATCCAATTAAATGTGTCACAAAGAATTTTTGTAATTCACTTAAAAGAAGCAGCTCATAAAACATTTTCATTCGAGAATTGGACTTAAATTGGTCACACTGTATGTTTATGATTCACTAAAAAGAATTGGTTCATGAGAGTCATTCATTTGGGAATCAGATTAAACTGGTCGAGCCATTTACTTATGATTCACTTAAAAGAACTGGTTCATGAGAGTCATTCATTTGGGAATCAGATTAAACTGGTCGAGCCATTTACTTATGATTCACTAAAAAGAACCGGTTCATGAGATTAATTTGTTTGGGAATCAGGCTATACTGGTTGTGCGATATGTTTACGATTCACTAAAAAGAACTAGTTCATGAGAGTCATTAGGTCATTAGTTTGGGAATCAGCCTAAACTGTTTGAGCTATATGTTTATGATTCACTAAAAAGAACTGGTTCATGAGCGTCATTTGTTTAGGAATCATATTAAACTGGTCGAGCTAAAAGCTTATGATTCACTAAAAAGAACCGGTTCATGAGAGTCATTAGTTTGGGAATCAGACTAAACTGTTTGAACTATATATTTATGATTCACTAAAAAGAACTAGTTTATGAGAGTCATTAGTTTGGGAATCAGGCTAAACTGTTTGAGCTATATGTTTATGATTCACTAAAAAGAACTGGTTCATGAGAATCGTTCGTTTGGGAATCAGACTAACCTTTTTAAGCTATATGTTTATTATTCACTAAACATAACCAGTTCATGAGAGTCATTTGTGTGGGAATCATATTAAACTGGTCGAGCTAAAAGCGTATGATTCACTAAAAAGAACCGGTTCATGAGAGTCATTTGTTTGGGAATCAGACTAAACTGGTCAAGCTATATGTTTATGATTCATTAAAATGAACTGGTTCAAGAGAATCGTTCATTTGTGAATCAGACTAAACTGGTTGCGCCATATGTTTATGATTCACTAAAAAGAACCAGTTCATGAGAGTCATTCATTTGGGAATCAGACTGGTCGAGCTGTATGTTTATGATTTATTAAAATGAACTGGTTAATGAGAATCGTTCATTTGTGAATCAGACTAAACTGGTTGAGCTCTATGTTAATGATTCACTAAAAAGATCCGATTCATGAGAGTCATTTGTATGATTTGCATGTAATTCATATCAAAAAATTATTAAAGGGATAGTTCTTCCAAAAATGAAAGTTCTGTCATTAATTATTCACCCTCATGTTGTTCCAAACCTGTGAGACCTTTGTTCATCTTCAGAACACAAATTAAGATATGTTTGATGAAATCCAGGAGCTTTCTCACCCTGCATAGACAGCAATGCAACTACCATGTTCAAGACCCAAAAAGGTAGTAAGAACATTGTTAAAATAGTTAATGTGACATCATGCTTCAACCATAATTTTTTAAAGTTATAAAGTACGAGAATACTATTTGTGAGCAAAGAAACAAATTTTTATAGCAAATTCCAAACTATTAAAAAAAATGAACGTTTGAAAAATACATCAGCGTGATAGGAACTAAATAAAGTTACAGAAACAATCTTTGGAATTGTTTTTTTTTTTTTTGACTAACCTCCTATCTGTTTACCTGGTGAGAGTGGCATTTATCACCTATACTGCAGCCAGCCACCAGGGGGCAATCAAAATGTTTTGCTGGTTTAAGATTTAATAAAATGAACTGGCTCATAAGAATCAATGGTTTGGAAATCAATAAACTGGTCACACTGTATATTTATAATTCACTAAAAATAAATAACTGGACTAAACAAACACTGCAGATTCATAGTGGTGTTGTATCACTGAAAAGCACAAGATGAAACCAGTTCTGAACAAACCAACTGTAAAATAATAAATAAACTGCTTCATTGTAAGCTCCATGGTATAATATTACACAAAAGCAGTTATACCTGCACACTTGAGCCATACTTGAAAAACACAGCCCTGGGCTAATGTTTCCTGTTTGAGGCCATAGCTGCAGTCTCGGTTCAGGTTAGAGTGTTTTTTCAAACTCATGCTGACAGAAGAAATGAAGAGGATGAGAGATGAGTCATTGTTAGCATTCTCTCTGATGCTTTGGAGCAACTTGAGCTCATGGAGGTCACCGCAGAAGGTCACTTCATGTGCCACATGTGCTAACATGCTCGCTTTATTCAGAGAGACTCTTTAATAGGCATGACAGTGTGAAAATATTACCGCTTTTACACACGATTAGAGTAAACCTTCAGAGCAGTTGGGCCTCAAATGGCATCCAGCTGTGGTTTGTTAACTTTTTAAAGAAATTACATGCCATAGGTGTCAAAAATGCATTTAAAATAATAAAAAAATACCAAAATTTCTAACAGTCAGTCAGCAGTCCATACTGTACTATTGTTGGAAATGTTTCAGATTATCTTGTGGTTGTGTGATGTGATTTTATAAATATTTTAAAGGGGTCTTAAATCCATACCAGTGATTTAAGATGTTAACAGACCATGAACACAACCAGCATTCCAACATATCTGGGTTTTTGCACATAAGAGCAGCTGTTTTACTGACCATGAATAACTGTTTGTGGGTCAGAGGCTGCTGAACCCTGCAACCACAGTCTATTACAGAAGTGCTGCAATACATTTGTGCACAGCATTGCTATTTAACCTAAACCACAGGCACTTTAAACAAATTTGCTATTATTTATTCAAACAAGGCTCCAGAATGATTAAAGGAGAAGTCTACTTCCAGAACAACAATTCACAAATAATTTACTCACCCCCTTGTCATCCAAGATGTTCATGTCTGTCGGCTTCAGTCGTAAAGAAATTATGGTTTTTGAGAAAAACATTTCAGCATTTTTCTCCATTTAATGGAGTTCAGTTGTGCCCCCGATTTTGTAATGTAGTTTAAATGCAGCTTCAAAGGGCTCTAAATGATCCCAGCGGAGGAAGAAGGGTCTTATCTAGCAAAACGATCGATTTTTTTCGGAAAATAAAAATGTGTATACTTTTTAAGCAGAAAAGCTTGTGTAGCACAGGTTCTGGGATGCACGTTCACGACGCTACGCACTGGTCGAAACTACAAAATAAGACAAACGCTGTTTACAAACAAAAACTTACAACGGTGTTGGACGATTTTGAAGTTGTAGGAGAAAATAAGATGGAGTTTTTCACCATACTCTACCTTTTTTAGCCGGAGTATACAGACGATGAACTTAGAGGTGCTTCATAGTAGTGGTGGAAAGTTCGGTGGAAAGTTCGGATCATTTTACCGACTTGGACCTTTGAGTCTCGTTCAGCAAAATGAACGAATCTTTTGTCGAGTCATTTCGTTAATTTTAGCAAAATCAGCATCACGTGACAGCCCCATAAGATGAACGAACAACTCAAAAACCCGAAGAACGTAGTAGGATGTTGCGCATGCGTGACTGAATGAATCACTCCCCGAGACACATTAAAGTTTCGTTCAAAATCAACGAATCGTTGAAGAACGACCCGTGGACGCGCATCCGAGAGCCTGTGCTACACAAGCTTTTGTGCTTAAAAAGTATAAAAAATTTTATTTTTCGAAAAAAAAAATGACAGATTGTTTCGCTAGAAAAGACCCTTCTTCCTCGGTTGGAGAGCCCTTTGAAGCTGCATTTAAAATCAGGGGCACAATTGAAGTCCATTGTATGAAGAAAAATCCTGAAATGTTTTCCTCAAAAATCATAATTTCTTTACGACTTAAGACAGAAAGACATGAACATCTTGGATGGCAAGGGGGTGAGTAAATTATTTGTAAATTGTTGTTCTGGAAGTGGACTTCTCCTTTAAGGACAATTACTTGTTGGATGTAGCAGCTTGATTTTACCTCAGTGAAAATGTTTGCTAATGTTATTTGGAGTTGAGATGATCTCACTGGAAGATCCACACATTGCAGTTCAGTTTGTGTGACCTTTTTAAAATCAGTTTGACACAAACAATCACACTAATCATGTTTGCTGTAATATGTTTCCAACAAAAGCTAATTTTTACAAAACACAGACCTTTACAACCAAGAAAATCCACTAATTGGTTTCAGGTAATGCAAACAAACAATGGCTGGACTGAACAAAGCACCAAGGGGGATTGTAATGAGCTTACCCAAGAAATGTTCACAACAAAAGTCTATTTACCTTTACATGTGTGCTCTGGAGAGCCTTCAACCTTGTGTTTGAGAAAACGGCCAGCCAGCAGGAAGAATTTAAATGAGTCTTGCAGCAATCATATTTGTTCACAGCACTGTTTGAACTGAGGTTTCACGCACACAGCTCTGCATCCAAAATCGTCTGTCATAAAAGACAGCTAAAAATAAATATGTACATTTTTTTTTTATCAAAAAAAGAGTGCTAACTGAAAATGAAGGAGAGTAAACCTATGATTAATGAGGAACAAAAGAACAGCTTTATTGCCACGTGCTGCAAGTGATGCACACACACAGACTGCCATTTCTGTACACTCTTAAAAATAAAGGTGCTTTAAAAGGTTCTTCACAGCGAT